>JARYHS010013631.1:50200918-50256801 GCA_031002005.1 Vandiemenella viatica
CTACCTGATGAAGACAGCAGAGTCATCTGTCGAATGTCGTGATTTTACACCTCCTCCGGCTGGACACCCAAGAAGATTTTGTTGCATCGATACGCCGGAAAGTCTCCACTCGCACACAAAAAAGATACTCACTAAGCATGGCGTTGTGAGTGGTAACACTCTGGCCTCATATTTGGAAGGATATGGGTTCGGTTCCCAGTCCATCCATCCAGATTTGGGTTTTCCATGGTTTCCCCAAATTACTCCAGGCGAATGTCGGGATGGTTGTTTCAAAAAAGCTGGTGCCAGTCGTTTTCCTCTATAAAAAATAGACAATATTTTGGTTTAAAAACTTATTCATGTACAAGGAGAGCAATATGGCAAATGATGTCTGCACACACTGTATATTACTGACCATTGGTTAAGAAGAATTTGTGGCTGTGGAAGCATATCTTTCCTCAAATGTTCACAGTGTGGAAACTTTCTATTGTTTCTATTGCACCTAGCATTAGAAAAACTTGCCCCCAAAGAAAAACAAACTGTTATTCTAGTGAATTTTCATATAAACGAATCTGTACACTATTACCATTAGGAACTAAATGCTTGCTGAAAATAAAATATTTTTGCTAAGAAGGGATCAAACCAACAACCTTTTGTATAGTGACTCGTCCTTTAAACCACGTGGTTATTCGGCCAACTTAATCTACATGGTTTTTCTATACATGTACGTAAACAATTTAAAATTTCGTAGTTTTTCAACTCCCAATTTATTGTAAATGAAGACCTACCAGGGCTAATGGTTTTAGAGTAAGATATCTGTAGATTTATATTATAAATCCACTTTGATCATTTTCCGATTTCACACAAAAGTCCTCTCCTCATCAGACTTATTCACCTTGTGTTAGCTGCCCAATGTGTTTCAGTATGCTGGTCTGCTTCAAAATTGATCTGTAATGTTCCAGCTCCACTATGAAGGCTGTATTCAGCTCAGGTTGTTTACTTTGAACTGTGTTGTGTGGGATATTGAAAGTTGATGACACACAGGTGTCAGTTTGGGTGTTCTTTCAAAAGAAGCCATTGCTGAATTCCTTCCTGTTCTTTACCCCACATCCTCTCACTCTTTTAATGACCTCAGTGCTGCCCAAGTGTGAGGACAAAAGAAAATGAAAAACTTTTAGGTACCAAGACTATGTCTGACTTACATTTAAATATAATGTCAAAGAATTACAGAGTATGCATAAGTGTGGTAATGAAAACTCATCATTTACAAAAGCTTGAGGTTGCAACACTATTACTCAATAATTTGTGCAGGCTTGATAGCCATGCAAAAGTAACATATAGTGCATGGCAAGATAAATAGATGTGCACACATTAAACCTTGCTAAATGTTAAGGTTTAGCATATCTTATGATGACAATATCAGAATATACTTTTTCTACTGAAAATATGTATTTATTCTTACGTTTTGAATCATGACACGCAACAATAGTGTGTCATTCTTATAATTACGAACAGACATATTCTCTTCCTACTAATTGTGTATGGTGCCAGTCACTATTTTTATTTATACATAGTGCTTAAAAAAATTTAAATTCCATCTTTAACTAGCCCATGTTTATATTCTTCCCCCCTCCCCCCATGATCAAATTAGTTTTATACACTGTGGCTGACTAATCATTTTATATGTTGCTTTAATATTATGTCACGATAACAGTGATACTGTAAATGCTTTTAGGATATGAAATAAACAAGGATAGGGAAAGTAAACCTATCACTCATTGCAATCAAGGCAGGAAAGTTGTGACAGAAAATAAACTCCACAATATTTCAGTATGTGTGGAGGTGAGACGTATGACAGAGGCATCAGATGTGTACAAGCCTATGTCCTCAGTTTCTTATTAAAATGTTATAATCCATGTCTTTGTCATTAGTTCTTTCTGTCAACAAAGAAACCCAAAAACCCATGTCTTAAAATATGCCCCATAATCATGTATTTTTTTCTGTCTGATTTTTTTTTCCAAGTTTATTTTCTTATTCGCCAATTTCTAAAGCCAGCTCATTTTGTCCAATAAATTGTCAACATCCTTCTGTTCCACTACATTTTAGATGCCTTTTTAACTTTTACTGGAATTACTAAACTTCTTGCTTCAAATTCATGAAGTGCCTTGGCACATACAGACAGTTTTAGAAATTTATTTTAAAGTCCTAAGTCTTATTGAAACAAAGGTTTACATTTTCAAACAATGTTCGCAAGGTCTTCCTTACATTAACTATCAGTTGACATTTTGTTTCTTGACAACCAGAATTGTTTTATTTTTTCATTTCAGTTATTTTTTTTTTTTTTATTTAGTTTGCTGTTACTATTATAATTTTTGCTACTTATTTCTCTCTATAAACAATGTTATTTGATTTATGTCCCAGCTATTATTTAATATGGTTACCAAAGTTCAACATGAAAATTTTATTTTTACTAATGATTCGCATTTTTAATTTCATGTGATTTTCAGTTTATTAATTTTGTTGTTATGGTTTTATGCATCTAATTTTAATTTTGCAAAAACTTAAAAATATATAAGAGTTATATTGCAAAGGATTAAAGTCCGAGATACTTATCATTGGTGTATATTAACTTTAAAATAATTTAAAGTTAAAATTTGTAGAGGACAAGTGTAGGTGAGTGTAGGATATGGGGAAATTGGGTGTGTAGGGAAATTGCCACCGAGCTTGTGCTCCATTGCAATTAAATTAAATTAAAACAACCATGACAGTTCAATAGTTTGCAGGATGACAACGTCAGTACTACAATCCCATGTTCAAGTTGTATCCACATTCTTCCTGTGCCAGGAAAAAGTTTGGTTTGAATTTATTTTGGTGTGAAATACACAATCTACACATTTCACACACAGATGGCTTTCTATCCAGTTCCTCCATTGATGCTAAGACTGACCTAGCAAGCCATAGCTGATGGTACCTTGCTTTGAAAATAAGCACAGCCTCTGAAGGGGATGTGCTGGATGACCCATGAAAGTAGAAATGTCCAAAAAATAATTACTATGAATTTTTTGAATATGGTCCCTTCTTTTCTGTTGCTTGTTTTCAACACTTTATATTTCTAGTCATTAAAAGTGATTGTTGTTCAATTACATCCACAATTTTGGCCATTCATTTTAAAATTCCCATAGTGAACATGGAAAAGTATGACAAACCTGATGTTTCTGCCATCCTAGGAATAGTTTTTAAATAGTTTTATTTAATTATCTAGATTGTAGACAAATACTGGTATGATTCTCAATTTCTACCTCAAAAATTACACGGTGCAAAAATAACATCACTTCTCATACAGAAGATTGCTCAAACTATTCGCTATTAAGTGAGAACATGTACACTCCTCATTAAACTGGCTCCCAAACCAGAGTAACTGTGGAAGTAAATATTCTGGGTTTTACTGCATAAGAGCATGAATAGTCCATGGAAAAACAGGTTTCTCTCCCACTGGATCACATTTTAGAGTTCAAACTAACTGAAATTCTTACTAGTACTATGTATTACATAAGTAGCTGTCTGTTATTTGATTAATGTCTGTTTCTATTAATTGCATTTTTCTCTAATAAATCTCAAAGGTGACATCAGATTTTATTTTTCAGCGCTGTCTGAATTTGCTTGATGTCGGTGCCCGTGAGTCACTCAGCGATGTCATAAGCAAGGTTCTGAGGAAAGTTGCAAACCAACCAGAAGGAAAAGAAGAAGACTTAGATGATACACTTATTACATGATTATGTGATGCACAAAGCTGGACAGGCGATAAAAATGTACCAGTTGTGTTTCCCAAGAAATTTATGGATTTGGTTGAGAGAATCAGATGGCAGACTGCATCTGCAGTATAAAGTGTTGAGGTTTTTGTAAATGTGTGATCTGCAATGTTGGATGTATTTATTTGGATGTCTATCAGCACTGGAGTTGTTGTCAACCAAATCTTTATTCATTTGGTGTCCATTTTTCCTGCAAAGATGACCAGTGGTTTAACATTATAATTTACAAGTTAAAAATTGCAGAAATTATATAATTATCAGTTTAATACATATTTAGAATTTTTATCAACAGTGAAGAACTATTCATGTAATTAAAAAAGTAAATGCAATTAAAAATTGCGTGTTTATATGTACAGCTTTGAAGTAAGCACTTTTTTTAATAAATCCCATGTGTCTATACCCAGTAAGCTAAATAATGGTGCTCCATTGTAAACTATTGAAGCTAAGCTACTAAAATAAAATGTAGTTACAAAGTGTTTCACCGCAAAAAGTAGGTTGGCGATGAAATCAAAACTGTGGCAATTCTTATATCTCAAGAAATTTTGACTGGTATGAAATTAGGCTAGGAATATGCTTGAGTATTGCTCAGGTTGCCAGAGTTGGACAACTGGTTCCTGGAGGTTTGTATAAACACACTATTGTTGGTTTTATTTTATGTTAACAATGATAAAGATGTTATCAGAATTTACAGACAACTCTTTTTTCCCATGGATTAAGTCACTTAACCTGTAATGGCATTATATTCTAGAATATACATGTTCCCTGTTTTCGTTGGGTTGACACTGAAAAAAAAAAAAGTTTGGCAATCTAGTCGTTTCCATTCTTCTTAGATGATTTTTCCTCATATCTTCTTGAATCTGGATTTTACTGTGTGAATTCTTGATATTTACAGCTTCTATCTAATGGTATTTCTTCAGATCTTGTCCATTTGTGAAAAGCTCTTAACAGCTTGTCACAATACAGTAGGTCAGTGATACTTTATTTCATGTAGTAATGAGTGATTTGTTATGTTGTGGTTGTATGTATAGTATCGATGATATTCAGGATATCAATTCGATTAATCGAGTTGTACATGGTTATGCAAGTCACACTGAACTGCAGTAGCAGAATAGCATTGGTAGGGTGAAGTTGTGTTCAAGTAAGTACGATGAAACCATGCTGGGTCCATGTGGATACAAAGTCTGGGATCCCGCGCCGGTAAAATTGATAATGGTATTCACATTCACAACGTAATCTTTGCCAGATTATCAGACTGTTTAATCAGGTGCTGGAAGACAACTGTGACAGTAAAGGTGTGCTTCTGCATTCCGTGAGCACGTGTCAAATGTGATCAAATCATACCACATTTTTCTCATCTAAAAATCCTTAAATATTGAGTTTACCCTGAATACACTTGCTAACCATCCGTGGCAAACAGGTTACTGAAAGAAATGAAGTCTAGATACCAACCGTTAAGCAGATTATGTAATCTACTAATGAATATTTTAAAACTGTGTGAAACTACTAGTTTTACATGGCTTCGTGTACAGGACTGAATTTGCTAATCAAACATATTTAACATTAGTTTCACAAGCTCTCAGTAATTTTTCAGGCCTGGCTTTTGGGTATGTCATGATTTCATTATCGTGTTTCACTCTCTCATACAAGTTGTTTAATGAAAACACATGAGCTGCCTGCACCATTTTCTTCCTGATGCCAAATTTAATCAGTAATGATTGTTATTTTTTTATAATTTTTTATCTGCTGTTCAGAATTTTAATATGTCTGTAGTTAGAGCTTATCCTTCAGTCACCTTTTTGATGAGAGATGTCAGCTTAGCCTCAGTCAATTCGACTGGAATAATTATTTCTTTCTAATAATCAGTGAAGAAATCAGTATTCAGTGATATCTTCATTATATTTAAACAATTGTGTTAAGACTTCCTGGACCCATTGCTTTCTAGTTCTTATGGATGAGAAGCAATCACTTTGTTGTTGATAGAAAAGTTATATGTTTCTACTGAGTTCCTTCGTCAGTGACATACTGCACTATTGGAGAACAAC
This sequence comes from Vandiemenella viatica, assembly GCA_031002005.1. Taxonomy (NCBI): domain Eukaryota; kingdom Metazoa; phylum Arthropoda; class Insecta; order Orthoptera; family Morabidae; genus Vandiemenella; species Vandiemenella viatica. The sequence goes on from JARYHS010013631.1 coordinate 50,206,749, forward strand.
TTAATCTTTTATAGTTTATTATTGCTGATCTTCAATTATATTAAGTTTACTAGCTGGTACCACGACTTCGTTCGTGATTGTAAAGAATTCATATTGACAGCTATAGACATCTAACCACCCTAGTGCACGATGGGAGACTCGATACTATTACCACACACAAGTACCAGTCTTCTGCGCTATGTAGTTCCGGCAGCAAGGTAAAATTTACGGATACACACAAGTCTTTGGATGAAACACGAAAATATTCATGATCGACCAATTTCAAACACCATATCTCACACATCCCACAGTTACCGAATTTCGGCCAACGTTGTGATCGATGGGAGACTCTGTGTTACCTACCACACACAAACGCCTATTGTACTCTACGATGATAGTTTTCACTTCAAAGTGATTTACACCGTGACACATGCGTTCTTTGGCAGAAAATATGAAATTGCCGCTAGTCGTTCGACCATTTTCATCCCCCATATTCATTCCACACCCCCATAGATACAGACATCTAACAACCATAGTGATCACGACAACAGGACACGATTATACTACCAACATTAAACCACCAATGCTCTATGCTATTAAGTAGTCGTGGTAGCAAAATTGAAGTCGAAATCTTGCGGAGTCCACATGCCTTTCTTCGACATACGGAAATAATCCCTTGGTCGGCCACTTTACAACACAATATTACCACTCGTACCACAGTTTCTGAAATTCGGCCGCTGTTGTGATCGAAAGGTGACTCTGTGCTACTACTACACACAAACGCCAGTTATCTGTGATCTATAGTTTTCGCTGAAAAGTGATACACCATGACACTTTTGTCTTGGCAGAAGTATGAAACTGCCAACAGGTCGACCACTTTCAACCCCCATATCTCCCACACCCCCATAGCTACCGACATCTAACAACCATAGTGCACTACATGAGATACGATTCTACTACCAAACACAAACACCAATGCTCTATGCTATGTATTTGTGGCAGAAAAGTGACATATGCGGAGACAGTCGAAATACGAAAATATCCTTGGTCGGCCACTTACAACCACCATATCTACCACAGTACCAAGTTTCTGAAATTCGGCCGCTGTTGTGATCGAAAGGTGACTCTGTGCTACTACTACACACAAACGCCAGTTATCTGTGATCTATAGTTTTCGCTGAAAAGTGATACACCATGACACTTTTGTCTTTGGCAGAAGTATGAAACTGCCACAGGTCGACCACTTTCAACCCCCTATTCTCCCACACCCCCATAGCTACCGACATCTAACAACCATAGTGCACTACATGAGATACGATTCTACTACCAAACACAAACACCAATGCTCTATGCTATGTAGTTGTGGCAGAAAAGTGACATATGCGGAGACAGTCGAAATACGAAAATATCCTTGGTCGGCCACTTACAACCACCATATCTACCACAGTACCACAGTTTCTGAAATTCGGCCGCTGTTGTGATCGAAAGGTGACTCTGTGCTACTACTACACACAAACGCCAGTTATCTGTGATCTATAGTTTTCGCTGAAAAGTGATACACCATGACACTTTTGTCTTTGGCAGAAGTATGAAATTGCCACAGGTCGACCACTTTCAACCCCCATATCTCCCACACCCCCATAGCTACCGACATCTAACAACCATAGTGCACTACATGAGATACGATTCTACTACCAAACACAAACACCAATGCTCTATGCTATGTAGTTGTGGCAGAAAAGTGACATATGCGGAGACAGTCTGAAATACGAAAATATCCTTGGTCGGCACTTACAACCACCATATCTACCACAGTACACAGTTTCTGAAATTCGGCCGCTGTTGTGATCGAAAGGTGACTCTGTGCTACTACTACACACAAACGCCAGTTATCTGTGATCTACAGTTTTCGCTGAAAAGTGATACACCATGACACTTTTGTCTTTGGCAGAAGTATGAAACTGCCGCAGGTCGACCACTTTCAACCCCTATTCTCCAACACCCCCATAGCTACCGACATCTAACAACCATTAGTGCACTACATGAGATACGATTCTACTACCAAACACAAACAATAATGCTCTATGCTATGTAGTTGTGGCAGAAAAGTGACATATGCGGAGACAGTCGAAATGCGAAAATATCCTTGGTCGGCCACTTACAACCACCATATCTACCACAGTACCACAGTTTCTGAAATTCGGCCGCTGTTGTGATCGAAAGGTGACTCTGTGCTACTACTACACACAAACGCCAGTTATCTGTGATCTATAGTTTTCGCTGAAAAGTGATACACCATGACACTTTTGTCTTTGGCATTAAGTATGAAACTTGCCACAGGTCGAATCACTTTCAACCCTCATTTCTCCCACACCCCCATAGCTACCGACATCTAACAACCATAGTGCACTACATGAGATACGATTCTACTACCAAACACAAACACCAATGCTCTATGCTATGTAGTTGTGGCAGCAAAGTGACATATGCGGAGACAGTCGAAATACGAAAATATCCTTGGTCGGCCACTTACAACCACCATATCTACCACAGTACCACAGTTTCTGCAATTCGGCCGCTGTTGTGATCGAAAGGTGACTCTGTGCTACTACTACACACAAACGCCAGTTATCTGTGATCTATAGTTTTCGCTGAAAAGTGATACACCATGACACTTTTGTCTTTGGCAGAAGTATGAAATTGCCACAGGTCGATCACTTTCAACCCCCATATCTCCCACACCCCCATAGCTACCGAGATCTTACAACCATAGTGCACTACATGATATACGATTCTACTACCAAACACAAACACCAATGCTCTATGCTAGGTAGTTGTGGCAGCAAAGTGACATATCCGGAGACAGTTGAAATACGAAAATATCCTTAGTCGGCCACTTACAACCACCATATCTACCACAGTACCACAGTTTCTGAAATTCGGCCGCTGTTGTGATCGAAAGGTGACTATGTGCTACTACTGCACACAAACGCCAGTTATCTGTGATCTACAGTTTTCGCTGAAAAGTGATACACCATGACACTTTTGTCTTTGGCAGAAGTATGAAACTGCCGCAGGTCGACCACTTTCAACCCCCATATCTCCCACACCCCCATAGCTACCGACATCTAACAACCATAGTGCACTACATGAGATACTATTCTACTACCAAACACAAACACCAATGCTCTATGCTATATATTTGTTGCAGAAAAGTGACATATGCGGAGACAGTCGAAATGCGAAAATATCCTTGGTCGGCCACTTACAACCACCATATCTACCACAGTACCACAGTTTCTGAAATTCAGGCCGCTGTTGTGATCGAAAGGTGACTCTGTGCTACTACTACACACAAACTCCAGTTATCTGTGATCTATAGTTTTTCGCTGAAAAGTGATACACCATGACACTTTTGTCTTTGGCAGAAGTATGAAACTGCCACAGGTCGATCACTTTCAACCCCCATATCTCCCACACCCCCATAGCTACCGACATGTAACAACCATAGTGCACTACATGAGATACGATTCTACTACCAAACACAAACACCAATGCTCTATGCTATGTAGTTGTGGCAGAAAAGTGACATATGCGGAGACAGTCGAAATAAGAAAATATCCTTGGTCGGCCACTTACAACCACCATATCGACCACAGTACCACAGTTTCTGAAATTCGGCCGCTGTTGTGATCGAAAGGCGACTCTGTGCTACTACTGCACACAAACGCCAGTTATCTGTGATCTATAGTTTTCGCTGAAAAGTGATACACCATGACACTTTTGTCTTTGGCAGAAGTCGAAATTGCCACAGGTCGACCACTCTCAACCCCCATATCTCCCACAGCCCCATAGCTACCGACATCTAACAACCATAGTGCACGACAGGAGAGACGATTCTACTACCACACACAAACACCAAAACTCTATGTTATGTAGTTGTGGCAGGAAAGAGAAGTATACGGAGATACGAATTTTTGGTCGAAATATGAAAACGCCCTGCACAGACTATTTTAATCATTATATCTCCCACATCCAGACCAACTTTAATCATTATATCTCCCACATCCCCACAGCTATCGTCATTCGGCCAAGGTTGTGCACGACAGGAAACTCCATGCTACTTCCACCCACAAACATCAGTGATCTGTGCTCGGTAGTGGTGGCTGAAAAGTGAAATATAGGAAAAAACACGTCTATTTTTTATATATATAAGATTAGCGTATTTTCCATTGTTTAAGTGTTAAAATATTTCATAGACCACAGTTCATTAATTAAAAATTCATGTCGATTTGATTATATATTTATGAGCTTGAGGTGTCTTATTTGCAGCAACTCTATATAATTTATAGTTTTCATAGTCCTCACCTTTTATATTGGTAGACTCGTGTTTTCACGGCATTGCCCGGTCTAGTTGGCTTAGATTTATCCATACCCTATTTTTATTCACGCAATGAGAAAAATGTTTACCGTGTTTCATAAACTTTTCACCATCCATTTCTGGATTTAAAGCAAATCTAGGTTCACCCGCCTCCTTCCAAAAAAGGGGTGGGTTGAAGTTGATTTTATCTTGGTTGTCCGGGTAGAAACGTGTCAATTTATCGAAACCTAATGTTTCGGCCATCATTTGTCGCCTTCTTCTGAGTACTGTCACGGCTGGAACTGCTGCCGCAAATATATAGCTCCCGAAGAGTGCGCTAACCGTTCGGAGTGACGTCAGTATGTTGTGCTACAGCTTACAGTGTGGACACAATTTTATTTAGTGACACTAGTGTACTGGTTCAGGAAAGCAGATGGTGGCCCAGTCGTGTCAGAGAAACATTGTAAATAAAAAAAAAAGACTAGATAATATGAACGCGGACGGCGGGCTACAACTTGACCAAATATGGTCACGCTTGATTAGGAAAACGCAAGACGCAGGCCCCCATTGGACCGGCCACGCTGGCGGTAGTAGCTTGGTGACGTCACTCCGAACGGTTAATGCGCTCTTTGGGAGCCATATATATGCAGCAGCAGTTCCAGCCATGACAGTCGTCTGAAGAAGGCCACAAAATAGGTTACGATAAATTAACGCGGTTCAACCCAGACAACCAAGATGACAACGACCACAGAAGTCTGCACACCCACTTGAAGTTGATTTACCCACACACTATTTTTATTTGTCCAAACGTATTCATATGTACCAAGCTTCATTAATTTGGTTTAAGCAATTTCCTGTACTAAACTAAGTGGTGATTTAGCCGCAAAGTTCTAAAAATGGGGTGGGTTGCATGCTTTGATACGGAATGTCTGTTTCATTTAGGTCCAGGCTACATTTCAACCTAATTACAACATCTCCAAATGTTGTTGCTTGAAAATCGAAACATGAACCGCACGTGCATTAATATGTACCACATACATAAAAATGTATTTTGTGTGTGTCTGTTCATTCAAGCATCACGTAAAAAATACAGATTTTAAATGGATTTTCAGAATTTTAAAGCTTGGAGTCAAAGTTACAATTTGATGTACGTCTTAATACACATTTATTTTACGAATGCTTTAGCATTATCTAAAACTGTTGAATATATTTTGACTGAGTTTTCATTTTCTGTATCTCAAAACCGTTTGATTTTACCCTCACAGATCTAAAGAACACATTTCAGTCATCTTCTCAGGAAATCATATTCCAGGTCAATTTACTACTACAACATTAAATGTCCAATCAGAAATGTGTATAAACTTTTATGAAAAATCGTTCAACAATAAGTGCATCGTCTATACTATCAAGAGCAAAAACACTCGTGTACATATGCATATATATGGGATTCTACGATAATCGAGATGCCTCAATTTCATCATGGATTCCCATTTAACTTCATAAGACAAATCAAAATTGAAGAATATTTTTATGTTTGCTTATACTTCTCGATAAATCATCTCTCACAACTGAGATGGTTAGGTTGAAATGCGACCTAGATATGATTTCCGTTAGATCAGGGATGGTCAACCCAAATGATCTTGCAGGCCACTTTGGAAATTCATCATAACTCCGTGGGCCGCATTTAAATTAAAAATTCGCAAGAATATCATTTTAAAATCTAAGTTAATTTTTTCTCATAATTTTGACAGTAAATTTATGAATATATGGATGCAAAAGTAATGTATTTTTTAATAACGTTTAGTTTCTACCTAGTGGTTAGGTTGAAATAAGGCCTGGACCAGAAAAAAATCGGAGAGTAGTTTACATCACGATATAAGTCATCAGTAACATAGTGTTTATGAAATTACTAATTTTAATTATAAATAATAACAAAAGGTTGCATTTCAACCGAACCAAAACCTCAATTAAAATTACCTCCAAAAAAACTGACTACAGAAAGGCTTAAACATATGAAATCCATTGCAAAATACATTTCGGGTAATGACTACGTTGTTTACATGAGGATTCCTAGTTCGCGTAGCATAAATTAACACAAAAATGGCGACTAGTGAACAGAAAGCTTTGCAAAGACAGAATCTGTAGTTACTGTGCAGCGCGCGTTCCGAATTAAGTTCAGATGTGATCCTCCAAGCGATAATAACATCCATAGTTGGCATCATCAGTTTGAAAATACCAGCTGCCTTTGTAAAGGAAAGAGCACGGGGCGACCAAGGTTTAGTGAAGAGTGTGTTGAGCGAGTGAGAAAATCTTTCACGCGTAGCCCGAAGAAATCCGTTCGGAAGGCTAGTCGTGAATTAGCAATTCTGGTGATAACTGTTTGGGAAGTTTTACGGAAATGCTTACAACTACCTCCTTATCGTTTGCAGTTGTTACACGCTCTAAAGCCTACAGACCATGGTTTATGTGTCAAATTTGCATATGAAATGTTGTTGCACGATGATGAAGATTTTCTGGATTGTGTTGTTTTCAGTGATGAATCAACATTTCACCTTAGTGGACATGTGAACACTCATAATGTGCACATCTGGGTCTCAGAAAATCCTCAAGAGATGGTCCAATTGCACGGAGACTCTCGTAAACTGAATGTTTTTTGCACCATATCTTGGCTGAAAGTTTATGGTCCTTTTTCTTTGGAGAAACAACTGTAACTGGTACTTCCTACCTTGATGCTCTACAACTGTGTCTATTTCCCCAGTTTGTAGTAGGCGAAGCAAATAACTTCATTTGGCAGCAAGATGGTGCACCGCCTCACTGGTATAACTACGTACACGATTGGTTGAATGTCACTATATCCGACCGCTGGATTGGCCGCAAAGGGGCCAAAGACTGAGCTTGTTTTGCATGGCCTCCAAGCTCTCCCGATCTGACGCCATGTGATTTCTACATGCGGGGTTCATAAAGGATCGTGTGTATGTGCCTCCACTACCAGCTGACCTATCCGAACTAAAAAACAGGATTGAGGCAGCTGTTGCAACAATTACACCACAAACACTAATCGGCGTTTGGGAAGAAATGGGCTATCGACTTGATGTGTGACGAGAGGTGCTCACATTGAACACTTGTAAGCTTGCAGGTATAACTGTTTGAGTTGCTCTTTCATTTCATGCATTAATTATAATTTTACGTTTTATGTAATAAATACTACAAAGTGTTAAAACCCCGATATTCATTAAGGTACACCTCGTATTTTGAACCTATTATATGCCATTATGTCATCTGCAAACAACTTAAATTCTGACTTTAAATCGCCAACACAAACATTTTTTAGAATGATGAATAGCAGTGGTCCCAATGCACTACCCTGTGGCATTTCCATATTCATTTCAACCTGTTTTGAAACTGCATCTCCTACTTTAATGTTCTGCTTTCTGCCTTTTAAGAATTTCTCTACCCAGAAATTCACTTTTTCATCCACTCCAGTAGTTTTCAACTTATATACTCTGTCAAATACCTTAGAACGATCTAGTGGTTCACTATCAACCTGGCCTTCCTTGTCCATTTCTTGTACAATATCTTTCATATAGCCCACCATCTGAGATCGACGGAAATATCTTTGCCAATATTGTCGATTTCAAAACCAGTTTCTTTCCTTACAGATATATCTGATGTAACAAAATCCTCTCAGGTGTACAGCTGGATGGTGTTGTAGAAACACGACGTTTCAACAGCTGACTCTGCTGTCTTCATAAGGTATTGTGAAGCTGTCGCAGGCTGACTGTTACTGCCTCGACTGGGTTGGCCACCCATCGAACCTCCTTTATACCTTCAGCTGGAAGGCCCGTTTGCTCTGATTGGTTGAGAGCGCCGTCTTAATACGTGGCCTGCTGCAGCCACCGACTGGCGTCATTTGCGCCTTCCCACCCGGATGTGCTGGCGGGTCCGCTCTGATTGGCTGTAAGCGCTGGCTTAATCCATGGTCCGCTGCGGCGCCTGGCTGGTGTCATTTGCAACAGAAGATATTTATTGCTCTCATCGTATATCGTTAATGATAGGTCTCCAGGCTTCACTCAGATAGAGCCCACCGTCCCTATTTATGTTGTTGTCATTTAGCTGGATCAGCACTACTGTTTTGTCGAAATCTATCCTGTGTTCTTCGTCGAAAGCATGCTCGACTATCGCAGACTTTTCCAATTGCATCAGCCTTAAATGATGTTTGTGTTCGACAATGCGCTCTTTGATCGTTCTGATGGTCTGCCCAATATACACTTTGCCACATTCATACAGTATGGAATAAATCCCAGGTGTCCTCAAGCCCAGGTCATCTTTTACTGAACGCAGCATATCACGTATCTTGGCGGGGGGTCGGGAAGAAGCTTTTTATTCCATACCACACCAGGAGTCTTCCAATTTTTCCCAACGTGTTCCCGGCATATGGAAGGAAAACAATAGTTTTCGGTGGTTCTTCTTGCTCCGACGGTGGTCTTGGTGGCTTCTGGATAAAGGCACTCTATCTGTCGCTGAGAGTAGTCGTCCTGTTCGAAGACGATCTTGAGATGTTTCATTTCTATCGGCAGGCTCTCACGATCGGAGATAGCTCTTGCTCTGTATACCAGTGTGGCCAATACAGCGTTGCATTGTGCCGGATGATGGAAGTTGGCTGCACCCAAGTAGCACTCAATGTGGGTGGGTTTGCGGTATACGCTATGTGCCAAAGTACCGTCGGGTTTTCGCTTTATCAGGATGTCCAGGAATGGGAGGCACACGTCCTTCTCTATTTCCTTGGTGAAGCATATATTAGGATGGATTCCGTTGAGATGGTCGAGGAATTCTTCCAACACTTTGATACCGTGTGGCCACACAGCGAAAGTATCGTTGTCATAACGGTAGAAGCAAGAAGATTTGAGGATGGCACACTCTAGTGCCCTCTCTTCATAAACCACCATGTAGAGGTTTGCTACTACCAGAGAGAGTGGTGACCTCATAGCGACTCCGTCAGATTGTTCATAGTACCTCTCTCCATACATGAAATAAGTGGAAGGAAAAACATGTTCAAAGAGGTGAAGTGGTCGGTTCGAAATGACAGTGTATCAGGTCAAGTGTGTCCCTTACCGGTACACAGGTAAAGAGCGATAACACGTCAAAGCTGACCAGTATGTCAGTATCTAAAACCATTAGGGACTGGATGGTCTCCACAAATGGGCTAAGAAGGCTTGTAAGATACATGGCAAGCTGGTAAGTTGGTGCGGCTAATGGCACTGACAATAGGTCTTAAACGTACACCCTGCTTGTAGACCTTGGGCAAGCCATACAGTCTCGGTGTCTTGCGGCACTTGGCTTGATTTTCTTGGTCACCTCTTCCGGTCGTTCGGCCTTCTTAATGAGAGCCATTGTCTTCCTTACAACTTTTGCGGTAGTGTCTGGCCCTACTTCCAGTAGAAATCTAATCACTGAATGCACCTCACAATTCACATTTATTATTATTATTATTGAAGTGCACATTTCAATAATTCGCAATGAACAAAGTAGAAAAATCACAGTCAACATATAATGGCAGCTTTGATGCCAAGGTGGCGGCTCCATCTCCATCCATCTTCACACAGGGCACAAGCGTAAGTTACTTTCTGGGTAGCCCTCATATTCAGTCCCATCCTAGGATAATAGTCCTTAATGGTCTAATCAAGCCAGTCATTTCCATTCCTATCAATTGTCTGAATACCTCCTCTTTCATTCAGTTTCCTAACATAGACAGGGAATTTCTAGATGCATCATCAAGTAATCCCCCCACACCAACAACATTCATCTTTAATTCATCCTTAGCTTCCTTCTTTGCTGTAATTAACTGCTTTTGTTTGCATTCCCTACTGCCTTGCTGCCTCTTAACTCTGTAGTGTTCTCTTCTCACTAGTCTCACATCTGTATTGCAGTACGTAGGCTCTGTACTTATCTTTATTTTCTGTTTCAGAATAAATATTTTCTAGGCCTGTTTTACGAGGGTTGCTATTTATATTTCTGGCCTTGGCAACAATAAGTGTTGCCAGGCACCAACTGACGTTTCCATTGGAAACATTTAAAGTGTTGAACATAGCCTTATTCATAACAATGTGTCATTTCACCGCGATTTGTTGTTTACAGTAACTTTAAAAATTCACCTCAAAATGAAATTAATTCATGAATACTTTAGTGCGATTATTTTTCACAACTTTTGACGTGGATTATCAAGGCAAGAGTGCATTGATGAACTTAATTCTTTATACGGCGATAAAGCACCATCATATAGCACCGTGAAAAAATGGTATAACGAATTCAATCGTGGCCGAAGTCCACTGCGGGACGAATTCCATCAGGGTCGTCCAAAATCGGTTGTTGTGCCAGAAAACATCGATGCTGTGCGTGAACTGATAAAGCAAGATCGTCATGTGACATACCGTGAGATTGAGGCATCTTTAGGCATTAGTATGACAAGCATCAATAAAATAGTGCATGATCAATTGGCCGTAAAAAAGATATGTTCCCGTTGGATCCCACATAATCTGACAAATGCTCAAAAGGAAGCTCGTGTCAATTGGTGCAAGGAAATGTTAAAAAAATACGCTCAAGGTGCGTCAAAGGCAATGTATAACATCTACACAGGTGATGAATCATGGATCTATGCATAATAGCCCGAAACAAAACATTAATCGACTGTATGGGTCTTCCAAGCCAAATCTGACAAAATATGTTCGCGGAAGAAGCACATCGAAGCAAATGGTTGCCCGTTTCTTCAGAATTACCGGTCACATGGCGACAGTGGTGTTAGAGCAATGTAGGATGGTCAAGTCTGAATGGTACACGACAATTTGTTTACCAGAAGTCTTTGGAGAAATTCGGAAAAAGTCGAAAAATAGGCGAATAATTCTTCATCACGACAATGTCACACATCGGCTCAAACAAAGGAATTTTTGACAAGTCAAAACATCGAATTGATGGGTCATCCGCCGTACAACCCTAATTTGGCACCCAATGACTTCTATCTATTCCCGCACATCAAAAACAAATTACGTGTAGCGGTTGATGCATCCAAGATGCATGTTCTGGAGTTACTTCCATCAGAGTGGAAAAAGTGCTTCAAAAAATGATTCAAATGCATGCAAAAGTGAGTCGATCTTCACGGAGAATATTTTGAGAAACAATAAAACCAATTTTGATCATAAATATTTGTTTTTTCATTATTAGGCCAGAAATATAAATAGCAACCTTCGTATCTCCTTGAAATCTCCCCACTTCACTGCGACTGTACTTATGCTATTCTTCCAATTTCTTCAATTATAAAATTTGTGCCCTTATTATAACTGTCATTCCATTTTGGCCACTGGTGTATTGAGTTCCCTAATACCCATTAGAACTGCATTGTGATCACCTATTCCATCAGTTAATAGTTTTTTCCTGCTTTTATACCTTATCAAGATTGTTAGTCAGGAAACAAATGGAGCCAAGAAATGGGGAGCAATTCAGTCATGGCCTTGTGCAAGAACTATCTTAGTATTTGCCTGGAATGATGAAGCATGGAAAACCCAAATCTAGATGACTGACTGGAGATTCGAACACTTGTCATCCTGATTGTGAGGTGTTACCCCTCACCCACCATGGTCAGTCAGTTACTTGACACCCCACAAGGTTTTCATCAAGCTTTATTAAGAACGTATCCAACATGTTTGGTCCCCTTATGTTCTGCTTTGTCACTTGTGTAAAGTCTCTTTCCCTTACTAAGGTACTTGCAAATCTATGTTCCCTGGTATTGTTAATCTTAATTTCGTACCCAGTTGACAGCTGGTAAGTTTAAATCCCCACCAATAATGAACAATTTACACTCACCTCTGAGCTGTGAATATGAATTTAGTGTATTCCCATGAGCCTCATCTTCATCATTCATTTTTCCACTGTGATAACGCTCTGGTCTCACATTCGGGAGGACACCGGTGTGACACCTCGTCCGGGCATCCAGATTTGGGCTTTCCCTGGTTTCCCCAAATCACTCCAGGCGAATGTGGGCAGGGGCGCCGACTCTGTGGGTGCTCGGGGGCTTGGGCACCCATGAGAGGTAAATAGTGGGTGCGGAGCACCCATGAGCATAGTCGTCAACAGTAATCAATAATGGACTTCGAGCAACACCTATATTACCTACGTCACGCGCCGCCTTGCGAGGCAAGACATCTCGACAGGGTTGCACTTGCTGACGATGTGAGTGTGCACGTCATGCCCAAGGAGAATATAAACACTGCGTAAGGTCATACTACTGTGTGGTAAGTGTAGGTTTGATTCGCAAAGAGCCGCACACAAGCAAATCGAGCAACTTGACCCCGCGCTACAACGCACAAATTTACCCCGGCATCCATCCCCTGCGCAGCCAACGCTTTCGCAGCCGCGGCTCGCAGGCTGTTTCATGTGTCTCACTCGTTCTTAGTCGAGCTAGTAAACAAAACGTGCTTAAGAGTACGCTGCGCTTGATGTTATCGTGTTTATTTCTGAAAATTATTAGTTGCCATATATAAATTCGTCCTTCGAATTCGTAACCTGAAGAATCCTCCACTAGTAGCTCTTCTCAGCTTAGTACAACTCAGCAAATCCAACCAGAAGTTATTTCTGCAAATTTAGTTGAACAGAAGAAAAGGCACAATTTTCAAAGGGCAAACAATTATTTCATGGCAAACGGGTTTGCCAAACCTGTAAAGAAACCATTTTTAGTGGCGTTTTCTGCGCCGAAAACATTATCAAGAGGAGATGATTTCATTAAGGCACCCACTCAAGGTGGTTTTTCATCATGAAATAAAGCTTTAAAAAGCATGAAAGCCTGAAGTTCACTGTTGTGTACTGCATAAAGCCAATTTAGAACGCTGCGTCAATGTACACTGAATGCTATCAAAAAGTAAACTACACGATATAAAAACAAATCGTTTTTAGTGACTGGAGGCCTAGCCATAAGGGACCACGAGGACGAATATTCAGATTGCATTCGATGTTGAAGCTATGAGCACAGGATATTTTCGAGTTAAACACGTGTTGTCATACGATATCACTAACGAAGTGTGTGCAATTTTGAGTGATGAAATACTGCATAAAATTAGTGCAAAATGCGGTCTGCTATTCAGTTATGGTTGAAAAAACTAGCGGTGTTTCCAGTAATGAATAAGTCACACCCTTCTTTCGTTGCGTGGACGCTAAGTGTAATATACACGAAACTTTTATCGGCTTCTATGAAACGGTATCAACAAAATTTGTTTGAATTTTGAATGATTACAGAACTAAGAATATTCGACATAAATATCAAGATATGTAGAAGTCTATATACAGATGGTGCTTCCAGGCCCGCCACTAGCTGTTTGAGCGCCCGCATGCAATACAGATTATGCCGCCCCCTGTCTAACTACAGCCAGTGGTGGATCTAGGAATTTTCCGAACCGGGTCAAAAAACCGAGAGATTGCCGCCCCTTCGAACATTACATTATTTGCCGCCCCCATTGTTGCTATCCCGAGGGTTGCCGGCCACCGGAAGCAGCTGTTGAGCTAAAAAACAAAAAAGGGAAAAAAAAAGGTCACCCACTACATAATACACTGCAGATTTCGTCGCGGCGACTGTCGATCACTCGTTTTGCCGCCCCCCTCGATGTGCCGCCCGCTTACGGTGCACGCCTTGCACGCCCGCTTACAGCGGCCCTGGGTGCTTCTGATGTTGAAGCGCATACGGACGTGCAATTGTGGATTAAATCTATCGAAGCAAGGGAAATTCATATGCATTGCACCGCTCACTCATTAAACCTGGTTGTTCAAGAGACTGTAGAAGAAGTAGGTACATAAGAGATTTTTTAGTGTGTTTGTTTCGTGCGTGATTCATCGAAACAACAGGCTTGTTTTGAATCTCTACAGGTAGCTAGCAATAAACCTCTCTTGTAGGCCTTTTTGACCAACAAGATAGTGTTGTCGTATGTCTTCCTTAAAAACTATCCTAAACAATTATAGTGTGCTGCTATGTTTTTTTTTGAACGACAAAAAAAGTCAGGAAGATAATACCTGCGCGAAAGCAAAATGGTTTTTAAAAAGTCTTCAATCTTCAGAATTTCTTTTTATTATCGTTTCCGACAGAAATTCTCGTTTGTTTCGAAGCTTTAAATGTAAATTTACATAAGATTTCTTTCCATCTGCAAAAATCTGTAGATAATACTGTCAAACACGTCATATCATCCCAACGAACTGGTGAAAAATTTCAAAACCCTTGGAAATCGACACTTGATTCAGTTTTTAACATTATTAACTTCAAAAATAAGGAAGATAACTAGACATGTGGACGATTCATTAAGTGATCCGCATTAATTTCCCTCGCGCGCTGACTGAGTTGTAATTTTAGACAGCGACCAGCAATTTACTAAAAATGCTATGGCACATTTGAGTAAGGTGGAACTATTTATTACTGATTAAAATGATGTGGATCGTTTGGCTCCTCATCGTGCTATTAGCAATTGCATGAAGAAAAAAATCAGACTGAACAATGTGAAAAATTGTTATATATATATATATAATTTGGTATTGCGAATCCACCCAAGATATGATGCCTGAAATCATCAAATTGTTAAAAATCGTTTCAACTATTCCAGTATCAACATGCATCACAGAATAATCATTTTCAGCATTACAGAGAAGAAAAACTTATTTGAGCAGTACTATGGCTCAGCAAAGATTGAATGATCGCATGGTAGTGCACATAAACCGAGAAACAGCGGATGATGTGGTTCTACAAGATTTTGCTGATACACTTATAAATAGAGCTGTAGTTTGACAAAGTAAGTTTGATATTATATAAATTAAAAATGTAGCTTCTTTAAAAGGTTTATTAATGTTGATTTGTTGGTCATACAATTCTTAGTAAAACTGTGTACATGAAGTAGGTGCTATTACATATATCCAGCTAATTAAAATTATCCTACACACTGTAAATATAATGATTTCATTTTTATATTTTTATTATTATGATAGGTATCCGTTCATTTTTGTTCAATCTAGTATTTTCTACAATTTTTTTTTCAATCTTCTCTATATATTAATTACTAGCTGTACCTGCAATTTCATTCACGTAGCGATCGTTGCAGACACAAATCAAATACAATAATAAATTCCTGATTTCTAATAGGAAGACACAAATTATTGGTCATCTTTCTATTACTGTTATAAAGTTGAAAATCTATAACTTTGTAACTCAATCACGTTAAAAACGCCGTACCCATTTTAATGAAATTTAGTGTAATTTTTTTTTTCCTTTTTTTTGGCCTGGAATAGAATTTAGAAAATGCAAAATCTTTCTTTCCTACTCTGCCTGTCTGTTCGCTTATTACCTGAAATCTACTGGATGGATTTAGATTTGATTTTCACTATTATGTAATACTATTTGGTGCCTGCGACTTCGTTCATGTTTGTCAAGGATTTTGAAGGTTTTTATTTAATTTAAATGAAACCTTAAATGTTTTATGGATAAAAGTAGAGTATGTTATTCCCTGCCAAATCAACAATCCGCCAGTGATAGTCTCGTCGAAACTAGTTCACACGCTTTGCCGGTTAATATATATATATATGTGAACAAGTGGGCATGAGCACCCACGAGGTTTTCTTAAACTCGGCGCCTCTGAATGTGGGGATACTTCCTTCAAAAGGCCATGGCCAAATTCCTTCCAGTTCCTTGTCCCGAGTCCCATCCCACCTCTAATGACTTTGACGAGGCATAAAGCCATACGTAAAAAAAAAAAAACACTATGGTAAGCAGCCAACACCCTGATTTTTTTTCTTTTTTTTTATCATCCCACCTGCCAATGGTGTACACAGGCACAACCTACAATACAGAACTAATGCCTTTCCCAAACAAAACTATGCTGTGCCTCCTTCACCACCTTTGTCATGACATTCTCTACACTATAACATACTACTTTCTGCACTAATCAGTCATCCTTAGTAAAAGCTCTACAAAATGATCCTATATCCTCTACTACCTGTCCTAATGTTGCACTAGGTTTGAAAAAACTTGAGCTCGGTGCCTGCACCTAATTAATCATGCAGAAGAGTGCCCAGTCCTCTCCTATGCCTAGAGCAGCAGAACTCTTTCTATTATAAAAGTATTATGCATCCTGTAGCACTGACATGACTGAATCACAGGAAACAGTAGTTCCGTGCGTTGTTTCACAAGATCTGTATGGGTGATTCTTATGATGTGGGAATCAACTTAAAAGAGAATTATAATTGCGAATGACAATGAAAAGCTACAGTAGATGACATGGAGTGGCATTATTGGAAACCCCTACAAGCAGAACATTGGTATGTGTAGGAAGCCAACCCGCTTGATCATCTCTACTACCTGACACTCATCTTACTACGTAAGTTGTGATTAATTGACATGATTGCAGACAGAGAAATGGTGTACAGCAGTGAATTGTTTATATGAGGGCAGTCCGATAAGTACTTAGCCCACGAAAGAAAAAATGAAAATTTTGGAAAAGTGGCGATTTATTTCTGAACATAGTCTTCTTTTAACTCGATACACTTGACCCAGCGATGCTCCAACTTCTTTAACCTGCCTGAAAAATTCGTTTTCTGGAGATCTGCAAAGTAGGTCTCCGTGGCGGCGATAACCTCCTCATTCGACTCAAATTTCTGCCCGGCAAGTGTCTTCTTCAAGTCTGGAAACAGGAAGAAGTCACATGGGGCCGAATATGGTGGATGGGGCAGCAGTTTGTAGCCCAGTTTGGCCATGGCGATGCAGGAGGTGTGAGCAGGTGTGTTGTCATGGTGGAAGAGCACTTTTTTCTTCGCCAAATGGGGCCATTTTTTTCTGCAATTCAGCGTCGAATCGGCCCAATAATTTGGCATAGTAAGGCCCTGTGATCGTTTTGCCCTTCTCCAGGTAGTCGGTGTAGATCACACCATGTGAATCCCAGAAAACGGTGGCCATCACCTTTCTGGCCGATGGGACAGTGTTCGCCGTTTTTGGAGCATGTTCGCCGGATAAAGTCCACTGTTTTTACTGTTCCTTGGTCTCTGGTGTGTACCAGTGGATCCATGTTTCGTCAACAGTCACATAATGATGCAGAAACTACTTCGGATTGTGCTTAAACAGCGTCAAACACTGCTGTGAAGTGGTCTCACGGTTGCGCTTGTTGTCTGGAGTGAGCAAACGTGGCACCCATCGCACTGACAGCTTTCTCATGCCCAAAATTTAGTGCAAGATATGAGCCACACAGTCTTTTGAAATGCCTACTGGCCCAGCAATCTCGCGCACCTTCAATCGGCTGTCTGCCGATACGAGATCGTGGATTTTTGTCACGTTATCCTCCATGGTAACTGTTTTCAGGGCGCCTGGGCATGACTCATCACAAACCGACATGCACCCACATTGAAACTCGTTAAACCAATTTTTGGCAGTCGCCATCGAAGGAGAAGAGTCACCGTACACAGCATCCAAGCGCTCTTTGATTTCGTTGCACAATTTTCCTTCCAAAAACAAGCATCGAATCACTGAACGATATTGCTCTTTTTCCATTTTTCTAAAATCCGCGGACACACCCACTTTCACACACGATCAAAACAAAACTATGAGTCTGATTTGGCTCAAATTTTAACAATAGCCGTCTAAGATAATGTACTACACGATAATAAGTTTCTCTAGCTACAGTGGCGCCATTGGGAAGAGAGGCTAAGTACTTATCGGACTTACCTCGTATACATCCCAGAGTTCAACAACAATCATTTCAATACTTCATGTTTCAGGCTATAGGTACTTATTCTGAAAGCATCAAGCAAATTTTCTCAAATTTGAGCCCATAGTTGCGTATTCTGGTTGTATAATAGAGAGACAAACAAATAGAACAAACAAACCTTTTTAAATATAAGAAATTGTAATTCAATACAGATAATAACAGCTGTGTTCTGACAACTCTTAGTAATACATTAAATAGGAATGCTTCTGTAAAGACTTCACTAAATACAACATACATATTGTGTCATAGACACAGACTCGTGTATTCAGACCATCAATATATCTACGACACTGATATTACAGTGTAAATAAAACCTTGATGAGAGGAAATAATTTCAAAAGTCAACAAAGCCATATTATATACCAAATGATTGAAAGTATGTGTGCTTATTGCTGTTGCAAAGATCCCAACAGATTATGTTTCAACATCTGCATGTGGAAAATCAGTCAGCTTTTGTTACTGTTCTCTCAAAAATTCATTTGAACCAATATTTTTCAGGAATTTTTTGACAAGATTTAATGTAATTCAACTGAGTATCTGTAAAATGGTTCACACTTTTGATTTTTCGTGCCAGAGGTGAAATAACAGTCAAAACAACGGGTGAAAAAAATTGTAATGGTTTTGAAGATCAAATCTGTTTTCTTGGTGGAAAAGATGATATCAGTAGTTTTCTGAGATATCACATGATTCTGGGTAGTATAATGTGTGACAGGGAACAACAGAAGGATTTTTTTTTAACTCCTTTTCCATTGTTACAGTGCACAAGCTCACACTTAGGGGAGAGCGGGGGAAATACACGCATGCGGGTAATCACACGCAGGCTGAATTACGCATTTTGAATGGCGCGGGCTTAGCCCAGTTGGTGCTAAACCCTTCTGGCAGGCGTAACAACTACAATGCCACCCACTCCAGACATTTTCTGATTGCGTTGTGGCGGCAGTAAAGTGAGGTTTATTTTCAGTGTGTTTGATGTAACTTTTGTCAGCTATATTTTGCAAGGTAAGTACTACCATAAGTTGCTTCAATACAATTTTTTGCTTATCTACTACTAGCCCTAGATGTAACCTTTCATTTAGTTGTAGATCTGTCGAGATATTTGAACTAAGACCTGAGTTCTGCTTAGGTTAGTCCTCGAACTCACTTTGGGGTATTGGCACGTGGCTCTTCAAGTGCGTGGTATTCCCCCTTCATAATAAAACTAGTTGATTATATTTTCAATTCCACCGAGATTTTTTGTACTTCAGATTACTAGATATTATAAAAGAAAAAACCAGAATGTACCCAAAAGGAGCTTCATAAGGGTCTTGATGCCACAAAACCAGGATGAAAAATAAGAGAAGTATGGGATTGTCGACGCTATCCTGCGTACAAGAATGAAAACGAAAAATACCAAGGGAAAGATGGAGAAATAGGGTACCGATGTGTATTGGGTATTAGGTGGAGCCATGAAGAATGTAATGGCTGGAACATTTCAAAACATTACAAGTGGGACGTTTGCTATACAAGAAAAAGCACTCTTTTCACACCTATAAAAGAAAGAAATTTACAAAACATCATTATTTTCTTCAATAATGTAGATGTAATTAATAAAATAAACTAACATAAAATAAAAATAGCATGTATTGTCCATTTTTATGCATTGTTTGTAATGCGTGTTATTACCCCATATCATGTGTGTCATTACCCTATGGGGTGGGGAATACCACGCATTTGCACTTTTTTTATTTTAATCATAAAAATTAAGGTAATGTTCATAATTGTATTCCATCATTTGGAATATGTCGAGAAATGTCCATAGTAAGGTAAACATTTGTTTTGGTAGATATATAATGATATAATGAACGATTTAAATTGATTTTTCCTTAGGTGCGTGTATTTCCCCCACTCTCCCCTAATTACTTGCATCATGAAAACTTAATGAACTGCTGTTAAATGCAGCAAAATTGTTAGGATTGGGTACAAATAACTCTTTACCTGTTCTTAAACATGAATAAAAGGTTCAATAGACAAGATTCACTTTAAATGCAGAGATTATTTGCCGATAAAAACAGTTATTTAGCAGAATCGTACAAATTATGTTACACTATATATTAGGGATGAAAGGGGAATATGCCCAAAAAATAAAAAAATTAGGGTAATTTTTTTATTTTCTTTCACTGAATAAGAGATTTTTAAACTATACTACTCTACAAATATAATATAAACCAGAAGAAAGTCTGTACATTAAAGATTTTTTGAAAATGAATTTGTGGTTGTGTCAGTGACCTACAGAAAAGGAATCAAAAACTTATAAAATTTGTATTTCAATTAATAGGATTTGCACAAAAACTACTGGTCAGATTGTACCCTCCTCCCGGGGGTAAAATGTGGTACATTTCATTTTGAAGTCAGAAAACGGAGAAATTTTAGATAAGAGTGTTCTCTAATAATTATTCGTTTTTTGTGTAACTCAATTTTCAGAAAATAGACTGGTCTGATATTAAATGAGTTTTGAATAATATACAGCTTCTGGTTCCAGGATTAAAATAGGGTATGTTTCATTCAGGTGTGATTTCAAAAAACAGAGAATCTGTCACATTACCTTAATCATGTCAGCATAACTTCAAAAACAGTAATCCAGCAGAAATTGAGCGGCAAATTGGTCGGTCGCAGAGATGTAGATAATTTTAGTAGTGATGCAACAGTGGTGCGGGCTCAATCTTCCTTCAAGATGAACTTTTAACTTTCATCTAGGGCTTAGGACAGGGCCGTATTTAAGGTGTGTAGGCCCCTAGGCGTTGCCTGTGGTGCGGGCCCTTTACAATCGTGCGCCACTAGGCTTTAACTGTGGAGCGAGCCCTCATGTATATACATTAAGCAATATAAATTACTTATTATTATATTAATAAACCTTTTTGATGCAATATATTGAATAATGTAATTATAGTTAAAATATACGAAGATAACTTATTGAAGAATTGATATTTCGTAACAAGCTTTCTGCATCGTTTCCGAGACTGAAGTGAACGATGTTAGCAAGTAATGCCCCACTTTCAATTTGTTGACTGATGATCGACAGATAAGGTGCTGCTTATTTTAGTGCTGTTATTACAACCAAATAGCCTTGGCAAGGGCCCTCAAAAATTACAAACTAAAAATTTTTAGTAACAACATGAAACAATAGGCATACATGTTAAGATAAAACAAACGATAAAAGATGATTAACATCACCAAAGAACACAATAGAGAAAGATTATTTACAACGCATGTCAATAGGATGACCGACTAATATTTTTTTATTTTTGAATGTGGTGCGGGCCCCTAGGCTACAGCCTACGTAGCCTATGCCTAAATGCGGCCCTGAGATAGGAGGAAGTTACTGTGAGAGGATGGTGCAACCTGTAATCATTTAGTTTTGATAGAAGTCTGATGCTTTCTACGCTGGTACCGAGTTTGTATATGAGAACTTTGAACAATATATAATTTATCACGAAGTCTAGAGTTTTTGAGAACATACCTTTATCCCTTGGGTAATTACGAGGGATTGGCCACAGTCAAACATATTCCTTTAAGGTACCAGACACGATCACACTTAAGTCTAATTGCTTTATGCAAGCAAGAAGTTTTACAAATCTAAGGTAAAAGTTCTAGCAAATTCATTCATATCCACTTAAAGTTGAAATGTTTATCTTGATTTCAATGAGCAAGTGTAATTATTCAGAGAATTAAGTTACCTTTTTTTTTAACAAAATGCATTTTACCATTATTTAAAAATTGACTAAAATGATCTATAGCTGTAATGCTGACTCACATCGGAAATAAATAAATAAATGTGATGAATAAATCAAAGTCGGATATTTGCCAACTGTAAGTTTACAAAAATTATGGTTCAAAAATGTGTGAGAGATTCCTGTTAAGGTTTTATGTTGCATGTGCTGGAAAAAGGAAAAAAGAATAATAAGTTAATTATTTATTTAACATTTTATTAATGATGGAAATATTCATATAAATGTTAATGTGATGATTTTAGAATGTAAATTAACGGAGTAAAAATTGTATGCATACACAGTATGTCAACAACTGATTTCTCCATTGTCATCAGCAAAACATGAATTGTTGATCAACAAGTGCTATAAAGTTCAGGTTTTCCGACCTAAACATACTACCCCTGAAGATGATGATAGAGGCAGAAAATGGAAATATTTGGTGTAAACACTCAATTTCCTGCCAAGAATATATTATACAACACAGAGAAAAACATTATTCATGTCTATATGCTTACATCACTTATTTTTAATAGAGACCTGTCAATTAAGCAATATGTATTAATAATTAATTGAATCAAACTGATCTAATAGGTAAAAATTTAAAAACAAAAGAAACTTGGAGAAAATACATAGCTATATCACAGTTACAATACTAATAAAAAGAAGTGAACTTTCCAAGTTTTTCTTTATATCATTTGTGTGCTTATAAATAAGAACATGTTGCATTTTTAATAAGCATGACTGAAAAGGAACTACCACTAAAGAATTATATATTTAACTTAATCTAAGACTACTAAGTGTAAAAGTAGTAAATACACCTTTGATAGAAAACACTTCTATAATTCATCCAAAAATATACATCAGATACCGTTGGAAAATAAGATAACTGTATTCAGATAAACAATTTTAATTAATAAATTACAGTTTCAGTTTGTGATACATGGAAGACATAGAGAAATCAATATATTTATAAATGAGTTCTTTATATATTATTATGAAAAAATAGTATTTGTTTTTATAAAATAAATATTCATAAATTTGTCTGTCTTAATGTAAATAATGACTATAACAATGGAAGCACAATGCTGCTACAAGGCAATAAGAACTGAAATAGAGTAACAGAAATTAAACCCAAAGTTGTAGTATTTTAGAGGTGTTAGTCATATCACCGTTACTGTAAAGCTAATAGGTTTGGCGGATTTTGATGTCTTAACTACTGCTTAACTATGAGTAAGTCTAATTATTATTAACTTGGCAATATCACGAGTAGAAGTCTCCAGTGTTGCATCATGACAAGAATTTGCAATTAGTTGATCTGTAACTTAAAATAAGCACTATTTGTGGCAGAAGATAAAGCACTAAATATAAAATTTCTCAAGTGTTTTCAGAAAAATAACACATACTATGTAAAGGCAGTATTTTATTAAGTTATATCTTTAAATTCTTACATATCGGAACTAAACACATGACTGGAACTAATTCTTGCTGTAGTAAAAAAGTTTTGTGTAAAAATTTGAGACTTATTAAAGGGATGTATTATATTTTTTAATCAACCAAGTGCAAGCATTTTCTCCAGATAGGAACAGAAATGAATATCACAGTTAACAGTGTAAGAAGAAAAATCGCTGTCACATTCTTTTTTATGCCTATAACAACAATGCTAATGTTGCTTTTTACTGTAGAAACATAAGATCTAATTTTTTTTTTTATTTGTGCTGAAAACTGCATTCAGCTAGTTCTTGACCAAGAAAACAGCTTCCCTGAGAAGTACCAAATTTTTATTTCTTTTTTTTTTTTTTTTTTTTTTTTTTTTTTTTTTTTGTTCAGTAGATATCCAAAGAGGAAGGACCTCTGGGATGTGGACCATGGGTACATATGAGATAAATAATAATCATAATGAAGAATTATTAAATTAGTATATGCAAATGAATAATCAACAGGATCCATCAGTCACCAAAGTTGAAGGAAGGGTTGTTGCAGTGACAAAAAACACTACACAAATAAATAAAAAATACACACACAAATTACTGAACACTAAGCCATTACTCATGAAAACAGAAGCATCTCACTAAGCTTGCTAGGACATCCATGGTCAACTTAGCTATTTTTTTTTTGACTGTTCTGAATATAGGGAAGTTGGGTGAGGCAAAAACAATATCAGTGGAAATGATTGAAACTTTCTTGTAAGTTTTTCAAATAGAAGAGTTTAAAGCCTTAATTAGGAGGACCAGATTTAGGCGTCTTAAACCTCCTCCTATTTTCTAGATAGCACATTTCATAGTACACTCTGCTTTGCCTAGTATTCACAACAAGGTAGTAGGAATAAAACTCAGAGGTGGAGTTACTCATCATTTCCAAGTTTTCTTGTAAGATATCAGCAAAACCACACCTTCTGAGACCCATTGCACAGTTTTTTAGTCTGCAGACTCCAGTTACTGGAATAAATAGTGAAGGTAATCTGAAAGTCTAGCAACTAATCTTAGGACTTACAAATACTTCAAATAGCAAAGCAGTTCTATAAACATTGTATTGTGGATATCTATCTGATGCATGCCGCTGTGCAATCATACAGTATTCAATTATAATTTAGCTATGTCAACAACAATGGAGCAGGAAGAAATGCCATGAGGTGATATTAATAGGGAAATGAAAGATAAACTAGACCCATCACTCACCAAAGTTGAAGGGAGAAGGAATGCAGTGACAAAAAATACTGCACAGAATACGATATTTCGATCTATGCCTTTACTTAGCAAAATAGAAACATGTGAATGGGCTTGCATTAACGCCTAGGGTTAACAGAGAGAGACAAAGTCGTTTTTTACTGTTACAAACAGAACAGATGTGATGAGGGTAGAAATGTTGTTTGAACCTCTCTTGTAAGTTTTTTTGAGTAGAAGGGTTTTGACCGCTATGTTCAGAGTTAATGTGGTGTGGGTGCAAAAACAATATTGGTAGAAATGTTACTTACAGGGAATACATTAATCGAAATAAAATGGGGCAAGTATAAGTAGCGAAAAATATTAAATAAAATTGAAATAATATATATATTAATTATTATACTTGCAAGCGATGGGTATATCAGGGTGGGAAGGTGAGTATTAGCTGAGATTGAGGCGTGGGGGTTGTCTGAACCAGAATGTGTTGGGCTGAGCGTGGTAGGTGAGCGGAAACATTCTGGCCTTGCATTCAATAGGACGTGGTTTCAAATCCCCATTAAGTCATCTAGATTTGGGTTTTCCATGGTTTCCCAAAATCACTCAAGGTGAATGCTCAGATGGTTCCTTCAAAAGACCATAAGCAAATTCCTTTCCATTCTTTGGTCCCAGTCCTTTCCTGCCTCTATTGACATCAAAGTCTATGAGGTGTAAAAACAAAAGCAATAAAATTTTGTTGGTAAGCCAATTTCCATGTCCAGAGTTTCGACTGGGGACCTGTCCCAGATTTTTGGAGCAAACTGTTTATCAGTGACCATAATTCCGATGGATAACTGATTAGTGGCGAGGCCAATGTAAGAATTTGGGAGATGGTGGCAGGAGAGATGGGATGGAGTACAGGTGGCATACCATGTCTCACCTCAATTAAACTGGAAGACAGGTGGAGGGTGCAGATAGTTCTTGCAGTGTATATTGGAGATGAGTATTAAAAGGATATTGGAAGAAAAATTAAGATACGAGCATGAAAGGAAAATTTCACCTCATGCTGGAACTCGATTTCATGTATAACGGGGTGTAAAAATTTTCTTTTGTTAGTATAGCAGTCAGGGACTGGAATATATTATCGAGTGCTGAAAAGTTTTCCAAACTCACTAAAAAATTGAAATTCGTAAAGGGCAAAATTATGTTGGTACGGAATTTAAACTCGAAGAATTTATAATAAAAAATTAATAATAAAAGAGAAAGTTTGTGTGTAGGGAAATTTCCACTAGGGAATGAACTCCAATGCAATTAAATTAAAATATTTTATGTTTGAATTATGTGTGAATAGTTTGTTGCTGCAGCCCCTTCAACTTCAGCAGGTGCTGGGTAAACTTTTTGTGTGTGGTTTTTTTTTTTTTTTTTGTGTGTAGTTCCGGTTGCTCAGTAGTTAAGACATCTGACTGGAGGTTGGAAAGTTCCAGTTTAAATCCCTGTCTGGGTGAGGATTTTCAAAGGCACTTAACCCAAGCTTCACCTCTGGCACAGCTTGCTGTGTATTGAAGTATGACAATTTTTTTTTGTAATTTGGTTTCCACTTTACCCAGTAGGATTACCGGTTTAGGTTCAGTAAGGAGGAAAGGACCTTGCCGCCCTACTTCCAATACCAAGCTAAGTACACCTCCAACCCATCATCGGTTTGAACACCAACTTAGCTTAGGATCTGCTTTATCTTTCCTTTCTCTATTAATTTCACCTCACAGCATTTCCACATGCTTCATTGTTACTGAAAAACTATAATATACTACACACAAAAAACAACTTAAAAGTTTTATCAGATAAAGTTAATTTGTACATTAACAAAGTTAAATAAAAAAGATAAATATATTCTCTAGGCCCAACTTGTCACCTGTTAATTTACTTAGATTACAAAAAAATACAAAGCTGAAGACAAATTGCATTTTATTTTTATAAGCAATTTTTACAATTAAAGGAAAATCATGATTTGTATAAACAGTAAATGTGCCAATTTCATAACTATTATGATGACCTAACTTTCATGTTTATGACATTAAAAACACCTGAAGTATTTTCCATTCTAATTAGGCACTCTTTGCAATTAATTCAAAACATAACAACATTAATCAATATTAAAACAAAACAATACATCACTCAACAGTGTAAAGCTACAATATAAATATATAAAATATCAACAGTTTTATTTGTGATAAATATTTTGTAAACAAATATATTCTGAAAATGTAATAAGCAACAAAAACCACTATTCTAACTACAATTGAAATTCAAAGTATTCATTATGGGTGTCCAGCTGGATGCTGCCATGGAAACACAATGTTTTGACAGCTGGGTCTGCTGTCTTCATCGGGTGTCGTATGGTTTCTGGTAGTGTAAGCCTACTGCTACTGTCTCGACCAACCTGCCTCACATCATACTCCCACTTACAATCACCAGAAGACATGTGACAGCAGCTGTTGAAACATGTTCTCATGAACCATCCAGCTGGACAGTGATGAATATTACATTGCAGCAATACATTCAGTAAGTCTCCACTCATATAACTAAAACTAAAATTTTAGTTAGTTTATACATTTTTTTCAGAAATTACAGTGTAATAAATTTTATGCATCTACAGCACCAACAATGCAGTCAAAATTTTCTGTAATCTGAATGGGATATTTTTGGGGAGAGTGAGATGAGGTAAAGTATCAATTTCAGTTTTAAGTAGATTTTTTTAATAACTAATTCAAAACATAAAACAATAATACTGAAATCCACCACATCACCGACAAAATTAAATGCATGCATTTTACCCAGTTTATGACAGTTATTACTTGAAATAAAATTAAAAAGCGTGTAAAACTGCATGATGATTCCATTACTTGTCAT
Organism: Vandiemenella viatica; assembly: GCA_031002005.1. Lineage (NCBI taxonomy): Eukaryota > Metazoa > Arthropoda > Insecta > Orthoptera > Morabidae > Vandiemenella > Vandiemenella viatica. The sequence goes on from JARYHS010013631.1 coordinate 50,234,149, forward strand.
TTATTAGTAATAAGCTTTGTAACAAAAGGTTGTAAAAAATGATAGCTGTATTTGAAGTCAACTCAAAGAATTTAGCAGGAATAATAAAAAGAGTATGATGAGAACTTTTCACATATTAGAATGCAACAGGGGAAATCTCCATGATTTTGTTAGAAGTATCAAAGTGGGAGAATGAACAATGCAGAAAAATTAATTAGAATGTGTATTTTTTAAAGTAAATATTAAAAAAAGTTCTGATTTTTTAGTGTAGTGTGACACGACTGATGTGAGTAACCACCACATGCTTGTATGAACTGTTTTTACCAATAGATATAACCGTTATAAAAATAACAAAAATTGCATGATGATCTTAAAAAAAAATCCGATTTAACAGGCACAGTTTAATCCTGATTTAATCTGGATTGGATTAGATAATATTATCATGAATATGCCTTGATGCTTTTGTTTCCAACTGTTTCTGTAGTACAGCCATCTCTTGCTTCAGTGAATCAAGACAACACTGAAGATTGTTCAATGGTTTACACTTAGCTATATTTGAACTCATTTGGAGCAATTCCTGAATCTGTTCTTCATTGTGCATTATTGGTGGTGAAGGAAGACTTGTAATTAACTCAGAAAATTTAATCTCATTTCTGTCACGATGCAAAGCTGTTTGTTTCTGCAGTGTCTGAAAAATAAAAGTATCAAGAAAAATAAATGGACTACACTGGATTAAATATATCCACAAACTAATCATTTAAAATTACCTTGTTTTGTTCTATTAAAGACTGTAAAGCTACTCTTAGCTGAGCTGTATGTGCTTGCAAAGAAACTTTTTCTTGGTAAACTGAATTTAATTCATTTCTGAGATTTGACAAATCAGTTTGTAGAAGATCTACAGTTGTTTTATGGTCTTTTTCTAATTTTCTCCAGTTTTCTTCTGACAAAATAGCTTTCTCTTTTAAAGCAGATATTTCTTGATGTTTCTGGTGAAGATGGTAGCTTAGTGTCTGAAATGTATAATTTAAATTGCAGTTATATGTATAAATGGCTCAACAGTTTAGAAAATGTACAGCTACAGCAGCAATAAAAAAGTGGCACAAAGGATTATAACCAGAAGGTTCACTTAAAATGTTTAAAAATGCATTCAAATACGGTATGATGAAACTGATAATGGAGAATCAAAGATGATGAAATTCCTTTTTTAAAATGAGAACTCACTTTTCTTTGCTGTAATCAGGCTCTACCCTTCTCTTCTTATCTTGCGCTAACCTTTTCATCTCAACATAACTCTTACAACCCATGTCCTCAATTATCTGCTTCATATATTCTAATCTCTGTCTTCCTCTGCAGTTCTTACCCTCGACTGTTCCCTCTACTAACTAGTTAACCAACCCCTGCATGTCGCAAAATATTACCAAGCATCCTGTCTCTTCTTGTAAGACTCTTCCAAGAACTTCTTTCCATGCCCATCATTTCAAAAACTCATTCATTTTGTACTTTAACCATCCACTTAATTTTCAGTATCCTTCTATAGCACCACATTTCAAATCCTTTGATAAATTCTTTCTGAGTCCTAGATATATATTTGGAACTAAAAGATTTCTCTTTTTCATGAATGCTCTTTTCCCTAGTGCTATTCTGCTTTTAACATCATTCCTGCTTAAGCCATCAGTTGTAATTTTACTTCCTAAGTAGCAAAATTCACGGACTTCTCCTATCGTATCCGACCATATTTTTATATTCAATCTACTATTATTCATATCATTACTGCTATATTTCATCACTTTTGTTTTGGTTTGGTTTATATTTAGTCCAAGACAAGGTCATCAGCAAATTGTAGCATATTGATTTTTTTCTCCCTGAACATTTATGCCACATTCAAATCTTTCATTCACTTCCTTTATTGCATCTTCTACATACAAGTTGAATATTAATTAGGATTGACTACAACCTTGTCTCACATACTTTTTAACGGAAGCAAGTCTGTCATGATTCTCTACTTTTATTATAGCTACTTGATTGTTATATAGATTGTAAAACATTATTCTATCTGGGTATTTTAGACCCAACTTCTTTAAAATTTTGAACATCTTGTCCCACCTTACATTATAAAAGTATCTTCATTTTTCTTGATTAATCTTAAAGCCAAAACCACTTCTCTTGTACTTCAGGTTTTCCTAAATCCATAGTTATCTTCACCTACTATCCCTTCTACTACACTTTCCAGTATTCTGTATATTATCCTGGTCAGTAATTTTGAAGCATGTGATGTTAGGCTTACAGTGCAATAATTCTCACATCTGTCAGCTTGTGCTTTCTTCGGAAGTGTGAAGATAATACTTTAATTCAAATCAGTGGGAATCTCTCCTGTTTTATAACTAGGGATTTTGCAGGAATCTCAATTCCAACTGCAATTTTTAATCATTCAAAACTCTATCAAATTCTGATCTCAAAACATGATCACCTAAGTAATCAAAGTCGACATCAACTTCTTTCTACAGTACACTGTTGTTCAAATAGTCTCCCTAATACAGTTTCTCTATGTATTCCTCTATGGTTAGCTCTATCTTCTGATCGTAGAAGAGGTTTCCTATTGGCAGCTTTAATGTTTATTTCTCTTTTCTCCATAATTCTGTTTGATCTTCCTATATGCCACCTCTACTTTACCTACGATGTTTTCCTTTTCTACTTCTTCACACTTTTCTTGCAGCCATTTTTCTTTTCCTTTTTTGCATTTCCTGTTGATTTGATTTCTAAATTGTCTATACTGCTCTCTTCCTGCTTCATCCTGAGCATATTTGTGCCCTCTCCTCTGATCCATTGACTCCAAAATTTCTTCTGTGATAAAAGGTTTTCAGCCAGCATGTTCCCTAAAGCCTAATGTTTCTTCGCAAGCTTTCATTATTTCAGTCTTTAATGCATTCAATTTGACCTCAATTGAGTTCCTTTCAGAGTTATTTCATAGACCCACATCTACCATTTCTGCAAACTTTTCTGTCATGACAGATTGTTTCAATTTATTTCAGGCTGCAGTTAATAACTTTCAGATTATGATCAAAGTCTATGTCTGCTCATGGGTATGCTTTACAGCATATATGGGCAACCCCCGGGCTGGTTCCATCCCGCCACCAACTTCAGTCCGGCCCGTGAGAAATTCAGAAATTTCAAATAATGCTTCAAACTCAAGTCTCCCATTAATTTTCATTTGATTTTTCTATCTGTTTTTGTTAATTTGCTTTTTGTATGTTTGATTATCCTATTGTAATTCTAGTAAATAATAAATGTGTGAATTTTTATCGCCTTTTTATTCACTACTATCTACTTCTTTCTTACCTACGGCCCGCAACCTGATTAAGTCCCGAAATTACGACCTCAGGTAAGCAAAGGTTGCCCATACCTCCTATACAGTCTATTAACTCAATTCTTGAATCTCTGTTTGAACTAGCTTACATCTGCCTGTTTCCAGGTGTATCTTTCTAGCATGATTTTTAAAAAGTGTGTTTGCCATGACTAATTTATACCTTTCACAAAATTCTAACAATCTGCTTCCTCACTCATTTCTTTCTCCTAAACCAAAACTTCCTACAGTATTCCCTCCTATTCCTTTTCCCACTACTGCATTCCAATCACCCATGATTATTAGATTTTCCTCCCCCTTCACATATTCGATTAATTATTCAATTGCAGTATATTTGTTTTCTCTTTATTCATTATCTTCTTGTGACATTGGCATGTACACTTGTATTAATTTGGCTGGAGTGAGCTTGGTTTTAAACCACATCAAAATAATCCTGTCACTACACTGTTCTCAATAACTCACCCATTTCCCTACTCTCTTATTCATTACAAATCTTAAACCATTGACAGCTAGTGTGCTAATTATCCTATGTTCCCCAGACCAGAAATCCTGTGTGTTCTTACATTTAATCTCACTAATTCCAACAACATCTAACTTAAGTCGTTCCATCTCCCTTTTTAGGTTTTCTAATCTACCTGCCCTATTCAGACTTCTAACATTCCACACTCCAACTTTTAGAGTGTGTCTATCCATTCTGATGACTCCTCCATGAGCAGTCCCCATCCAGAGATCTGATTGAGGGACTATTTTACCTTCGGAATGTTTTACCCAGGAAGAATACATCCATCATACTATAAGTAATTTGAGAGGAGTACATGGTCTCGAGATTCACTTAGGGTCTTTATTGCAATGATTTCCCTGTGCTTTCTACATCCCCATGCCATTGATCATTTCTGATTCATCCACCTTTAGGGGCTGTTTCCAACCCCAACGGCAAAAGGGTGCCCTGGACCACTCCCACTCTCGCACCCTCGACTCAAACTGGGAACCTTTCAGTCACCAGAGCCTTGTCCATGCTAACGGGGTGCACCACATGAAGGAGAGTTTTGTTTTAAGTGGCTAATATAGTATCTCCCAAACCCTTACTAAACTCATTTTTATCAAAATAACAATAGCAGTAAATTATAATAAAATGAGAGGTGGATGGATGATAGAGGAACACAATAAAAAGATAAACGATGAAAACAAATACACAATAATAACTTTGTTATTGGCCATGTCCCACTGTGGTTGCATAAATAGTTTCAGGTGCTAAATTTAGTCTGAAGGCTTTAAAATTAATTGAAAGTCAATTTAAAGAGTGTAGAGGAATTTTTGGAGCATTTCTATAGGTCACAGTCTTATTTTTGGAAGATTTATTGACATCAAATAGAATTTAAGGAATTATCAAGTTGTGTACTGGCAGTGTCAGGGAGATTGTCAAGTGGATCTGTTGGTACGCTTCTGTGGGCCTGTAATCTTTGAATATTATTCATTTTTATTTCATGGTGAAATTGAACTATTGCTTCCGGTAGTGTTTGGGGAAAATTTAGCAGTGAAATCATTAAACTAAACAGTGATCTTAAATCTCATTCCTGTCATTTTGTAGTGTTGTTAATCCTTTATTCCCTTCAAGGTGTAGGTGATGGCCATTAATAAGCCAGAAAAAATTAAATTAGTTGCAATGAAATGTTAAAGAACTATCAAACTTTTCAAATTAGAACTTTGTTTATACATGCTAAACCTCATTCAAGCAATTTAATTAACCACACCAATAGCAGTCATGATGAGTAACTGCTCAACCTAAAGTGTCTTGTGTCAAGATTATGAATAATGTTTTTTGGGGAAGGTAAAGAAAAAGGGCCGGTCCAAGTTGCTGACCATGGCACATCCACTCTAGTGCCTACGGTCAGGAAATAGGAATGTGGAGCTCTGCCTCCACTGATCCTACATGAATATGGCTTGAAAGCTGTGAAACTCCACTGCCTTTTTTTAAAACTCATATGCTGTAAACATTTGAATACCTTTAGCTGGTCAGCTAGAACAGGATCTTTTGCTTTAGTATCTTCTAGTTCTCTTTTTACAGCATGTAACTGTTCTTGGCTTTCCTGAACTTTGTTATGTTCCACAAAAAAGTCCTTTTGAAGCAATATATTTCTATTTCTGAGATCTTCATTCAAATTTTCCATCTGCTTCATTTCCATCTTTTTGGTTTCTATTACATCATTTGCGTTATCCAAAGCCATACGAAGACTTCCCAATTGTTTCCTCAATTGTGAGCTCTCACATTTTTGAAGGAATATCTGGAACACATAATCAAATATAAATTTTCTGCTTCTTTTTTAATAACTGAGTGATTTTTAACAAAGAAGGTGACAATGGGAATCACACATGACTTATAGAATTTTGGATAGTTAGACAGAGAGAAAAATTTATAGCGGAAGGAAAATAATCTTATATATATATATAAAAATAGACGTGTTTTTTACTATATTTCACTTTTCAGCCAACACTACCTAGCACAGATCACTGATGTTTGTGGGTGGAAGTAGCATGGAGTTTCCTGTCGTGCACAACGTTGGCCGAATGCCGATAGCTGTGGGGATGTGGGAGATATAATGATTAAAGTTGGTAAGTGCAGGGCGTTTTCATATTTCAAACAAAAATTCGTATCTCCGTATACTTCTCTTTCCTGCCACAACTACATAACATAGACTTTTGGTGTTTGTGTGTGGTAGTAGAATCGTCTTTCCTGTTGTGCACTATGGTTGTTAGATGTCGGTAGCTATGGGGGTGTGGGAGAAATGGGGGTAGAAAGTGGTCGATTTGTGGCAATTTCATACTTCTGCCAAAGACAAAAGTGTCATGGTGTATCACTTTTCAGCGAAAACTATAGATCACAGATAACTGGCGTTTGTGTGTAGTAGTAGCACAGAGTCACCTTTCGATCACAACAGCGGCCGATTTTCAGAAACTGTGGTACTGTGGTAGATATGGTGGTTGTAAGTGGCCGACCAAGGATATTTTCATATTTCGACTGTCTCCGCATATGTCACTTTTCTGCTACAACTACATAGCGTAGAGCATTGGTGTTTGTGTTTGGTAGTAGAATCGTATCTCATGTAGTGCACTATGGTTGTTAGATGTCGGTAGCTATGGGAGTGTGGGAGAAATGGGGGTTGAAAGTGGTCGATCTGTGGCAATTTCATACTTCTGCCAAAGACAAAAGTGTCGTGGTGTATCACTTTTCAGCGAAAACTATGGATCACCAGATTACTGGCGTTTGTGTGTTGTAGTAGCACAGAGTCACCTTTCGATCACAACAGTGGCCGAATTTCAGAAAACTGTGGTACTGTGGTAGATATGGTGGTTGTAAGTGGCCGACCAAGGATATTTTCGTATTTCGACTGTCTCCGCATATGTCACTTTTCTGCTACAACTAAATAGCGTAGAGCATTGGTGTTTGTGTTTGTAGTAGAATCGTATCTCATGTAGTGCACTATGGTTGTTAGATGTCGGTAGCTATGGGGGTGTGGGAGAAATGGGGTTGAAAATGATCGACCTGTGGCAATTTCATACTTCTGCCAAAGACAAAAGTGTCATGGTGTATCACTTTTCAGCGAAAACTATAAGATCACAGATAACTGTCCGTTTGTGTGTAGTAGTAGCACAGAGTCACCTTTCGATCACAACAGCGGCCGATTTTCAGAAACTGTGGTACTGTGGTAGATATGGTGGTTGTAAGTGGCCGACCAAGGATATTTTCCGTATTTCGACTGTCTCCGCATATGTCACTTTTCTGCCACAACTACATAGCATAGAGCATTGGTGTTTCTGTTTGGTAGTAGAATCGAATCTCATGTAGTGCACTATGGTTGTTAGATGTCAGTAGCTATGGGGGTGTGGGAGAAATGGGGGTTAGAAGTGGTCGACCTGTGGCAATTTCATACTTCTGCCAAAGACAAAAGCGTCATGGTGTATCACTTTTCAGTGAAAACTATAGATCACAGATAACTGGCGTTTGTGTGTAGTAGTAGCACAGAGTCACCTTTCGATCACCAACAGCGGCCAATTTTCAGAAACTGTGGTACTGTGGTAGATATGGTGGTTGTAAGTGGCCGACCAAGGATATTTTCGTATTTTGACTGTCTCCGCATATGTCACTTTTCTGCCACAACTACATAGCATAGAGCATTGATGTTTGTGTTTGGTAGTAGAATCGTATCTCATGTAGTGCACTATGGTTGTTAGATGTCGGTAGCTATGGGGGTGTGGGAGAAATGGGGGTTAGAAGTGGTCGACCTGTGGCAATTTCATACTTCTGCCAAAGACAAAAGCGTCATGGTGTATCACTTTTCAGTGAAAACTATAGATCACAGATAACTGGCGTTTGTGTGTAGTAGTAGCACAGAGTCACCTTTCGATCCCAACAGCGCCCGAATTTCTGAAACTGTGGTTGTGTGGGATATATGGTGTTGTAAGTTGCCGACCAAGGATATTTTCGTATTTCGACTGTCTCCGCATATGTCACTTTTCTGCCACAACTACATAGCATAGAGCATTGGTGTTTATGTGTGGTGGTAGAATCGTGTCTGTTGTCGTGCACTATGGTTGTTAGATGTCTGTAGCTAGGGGGGTGTGGATGATATGGGGGATGAAAATGGTCGACCTGCGGCAATTTCATATTTCTGCCAAAGACGCATGTGTCACGGTGTATCACTTTTGAGTGAAAACTATCAATCGCAGATTACCGGCGTTTTGTTTGGTAGTAACACAGAGTCACCCATCGATCACAACGTTGGCCGAAATTCGGTAACTGTGGGAGTGTTGTGAGATATGGTGTTTGAAATTGGTCGATCATGAATATTTTCGTATTTCATCCAAAGACTTGTGTGTATCCGTAAATTTTACTTTGCTGCCGGAACTACATAGCGCAGAAGACTGGTATTTGTGTCTCCCATCGTGCACTATGGTGGTTAGATGTCTACAGCTGTGAATATGAATACATTACAATCACGAACGAAGTTGTGGATACCAGCTACTATATTATAATTGTGGAAGTAAGTTTCTGTCTTTTTGTTACGTTTTGACGACTAAATGGCTATATCAATATTGATGGAATTTAACAATGAAATTGTGTAGGAAGGACACAGGACATTTTTTCGATATGAATTACAGTTTTAGTTACGAAATTTTAAGAACTTATCGAATGATGAAAACAGACAGATTTGTGTGTTAGTCTGTAATGTTACGTTGGTTGCTCAGTAGCGCAGTCTGTTAGTGTTTGATTTGTTAATAAATTTCGATAAGAAACAAAACTTATTATTTAGTATAGAAGTCAATTTGCTCTGCACTGTACTATTCATTTGTGTCTGTATAAAAGTTTCTGGCACCAATTTGTCTTCCTTTTTGACATGCCTTACGGACGTAAACCTGGCCTAAGGTGCAGGTCTAGAAGACAATGTGCTGCTATTACATTATAAGATTCAGATACTCAGGTTGAAGAAAGAAGAAAAAAACCAAGCTGAAATATAGCTGCCATCAGTTAACCCCCCCCACACACACACACACACACATCCCCGCACCTTCGCTTACTTTTCTGTTTTTAAATATGTTGTAAATTGATTTTCTTCATGAGACAGATAGACGATAGGATGATATAATGATGGCTTTCCATCACATTATGTCGACTCGGTGTTGTTTGGGACAAATCTTACATTACTAACAGTTTTCTATATCCAATTCTGGCAATGAAACTCCAAGTCCACGCGTACGAAGTCGCGGGTAACAGCTAGTAATGAATATATGGTTTAATGTAATTAGGGTAGTCACCAAGAGGCAACATTAAGTAAAATGTATTGTTTCTGTTCACATACAGCATAGAAAAATATGGCTAATCTTTGAGAATAGTAAATAATAAGCAGTAATACATAAATTGCGTAAGTTAAATTGTAACCCTGCCAGAATTGTAACCATTTCCAGATCTGATGGTCACAGACCAATGTGGAATTTAAACCTCTTAACCACTAGAAAGCTCTTGAACTTTTGAAAATTATGCACCAACCGATAATTGGATTTGAATGCCACTTATACCTCACAAATCTTTTATTGCAAACAGCTATAAGTATTGCTTTCTATCTGCTTTCGATGTTGTGTCTTCATTGTCTGTGATTTTTTCATTGCATCTGATGGTTTTCTCCCAATCTATCACTGCTAATAACAATACAATCAGACAATGTTTCAAACCTCTGTGTCTATCTGGCTTAGTTTTAACAGACTTCTTTACAATACAAAACAATACAAGCATTTTCAATGGCTCTGTGGGATGTGGAAAGTTGTTAATTTACAGATAAAGACTTGCATTACAAAATAGATAAATAAACCAGAAGATGCACAGTCACAGCATACATGAAGCATTAAATGTCAACTACATTTACACAAACTATTGGCAATTTTTATAGATACTTTAGGGAAAAAAAATCTTCAATGGAACAGAAGGAGTTGTCAATTAAAAACTCTTTTAATTTTTTCCTGAATTTAATTTTATCATCTGCTAGGCATTTAAGATGTGTTGGGAGCTAATTGAAGATGTGTATCACTGAATATCGGACCACTTTTTGAACAAATGACGACGACTTGTAATCGTTGTGAAAATCATTTTTACTTCTAGTATCATAATTGTGTATTTCACTATTTGTTTCAAAAAGAGTATAATTTTTTACTAAAAAGGAACTTAATGTGTGAATATACTCAGCCACCAATGTCACAATCCCTAACTTTTTGAATAGCTCTCTGCATAAAGTTCTAATGCACATAATTCTTCTTAATACTTTTGGGCTCTGAAAACTTTGTCTCTATGAGTAGAATTGTCCCAGAATATTATTCCACGTGTCATTAAGGAGTGAAAATAATAAAAATAAACTAGTTTCCTCATATGGAGATCATCTATAGCTGAAATGTGGCTTCAGTAAGTCTGAGACATTTATACTCAAATTTAAATTATGATCAGTATGTTAACCTAGAAATTCATACTCTCTTCCTCTTGAATGGACTGGTCTGCAGAGTTTCTGTCCATGTCTGGTGTTAATCTGTGAGATATACTGAACTGCATGTATTGAGTTTTATCAAAGTTTACAGACAAGCCATTAGCTGTAAACCATTTATTAATACGGTCAATGACATAATTTGAAATATGTTCTGTAATAAATCTGGAGTATTTTTAATTCCTATCCTTATGTCATCTGCAAATTGGACAAACTTTAAATTTTTTGATGTAACACAGGGTAGATCATTTATATATATTAAAAACAATAGTGGCACCACTATAGAAACCTGTACTCCAATTCTCATAAATTTCCACTCACGAAACAGTGTGCCACATAATGGAGCATTAAAATGTTCCAGTGACACTTTCTGTTTTTTATTCAGAAGATAAGAACTAAGCCTTTTATCAACAATGCCATCTATACCATAATACTTATTTTTGTATCCGAATTTCATGATCAACTTGATCTGTTGAATGGCCCTTTTGAAAACGAAATTGTGATTTAGTTAGAATGTCATTATTTTTAAGATGTTGGTCAATTTTATTGTATATCACTTAAAAAAACTTTGGAGAAGACTGTTAGTAATGAAATTATATACAACTAAATTCAATACAACTGACTTATCCCCCTGTTTATAAAGTTGTTTAACTACAATGCACTTAATCCTTTCTGGAAAGATATCATCAAGTAGAGACATATTACCTAATTATGTGGAGCACAGTTTAATTAATCTGCTAGAAATCATTTCATAACCACTCAAGTATTTGTTCTCAAAACACATGATAATTTTCCTAATTTCTTCTGGAGTAGCGAAATTTACAGACGATGTGTCAAATTTTTTTTGGATACCTGTACTGACGGAATCCATATTCTGTTTCACTGATCTATTGGCAGTCAATTTTAAGCAACACATAAAATGTTTATTAAATAAATCAGCAATTGAAAAATTAGATTAAATAAACCCCCTCTGAAAAATCATCTCTTGAATTGCACTGTAAATGCTCTGGATCTGCTGGAAGCACTTCAAATGTGATATAAATGTATGTTTCATTCTCTCCAGTTGAAGATCAGGAGGTGAACTGTCTAGGGTCTTAGGGACCCTTTTCTGCCAATCTAACCTTCCTCTTTCGTAACACTACCATGTCTTAAATTTCCTAGGTTCAACCAAAGATGGTAACACTAGCAGCAAACTAAAAAAAGTGGAAATTCATGAAAATCTAAAGAGAAATTTAAGTTTCCAAAGACAGGGTAAATTATTCGTCATTATGGTTTCCAACTGCAGTTAAGCTCAAGAATTTTTTTTTTTTCTGAGTAACTTCAGAAAGATCAATATTTATACAACAATATTCTTTAATATTTTAGACAAACCATGGATATCCCAAAGTTTTCCTATCTATAAAACTGAAATACTTAATTGCTACATGTATTTTTCCCTTCATGCTCTTGAAATTACAGTTAAAAAAAATTACTTGAAAAATATGCATTCAAATAAGGAATACCTGTATTACTGATGCTACAAATGTCTTCAAGGCTCATGAAATCTGACTTTCGCATAAGAAGCCACACGAGATTTAATGTTATTTCAATAAAAAAATATGCTAATGGTGTATGAATGGCTACTATTTTGAAATAGGTAAATAAGTACTAACCTCCTTCTTCTGATCTTCAGTCAGCTGCAAATAGAATTTTACTTGTTGTTCAGTTTCCATTAATCTGTTCTGCAGCTGATGATACTTTATTTCATTAGCTTTAATATCGATGTGTTTAGAAAAAAAATTATTCTCATCACTAATATTTGAATTATCTTTTGCTCCTTCATAACTTTGTTCAAGCTTCCCTCTGTCTCTTTCTACCAGTAGTATGGAAGCCTGATATTTTTCAGCTAAATGTTTTTGTTCTAATACCTGTTTATGAGTACTTTCTAATTCCAGCTCCAGTTTTTTAATTTGTGCCTTTAACAGAGTTATATGTTCATAATTTTCATTTGACACTGTAAGATACTGCATATTTTGCAATTGTCTTTCTGCTATTTTCCTTCCTTTCAAATGTTCTTTCACCTTTTTTAATAAGATTCTTATATTAGATTCATATTGTTTATATTTGTCTTTCTGTTCTATTTCAATATTTCTGTTAAAATCACGAAGTATTTGTATTTCTTTTTTAAGCCTTTCACATTCATTTCCTAGTCTTTTACAAGTGTTACAGACAGATTCCACTTCTGGTGACATTAAAATATTAGTGTTACTAGTTTGGATACCAACTGAAGTTGTAACAGTTTCCATATTATTCTTATATTCATTTCTTGTGACAATGTTGTCAACTGCTTTTGATGTTTCTGTTTCTTCTGTGTTAATTTGCTCATGTTGTTGCCTTTCTACGAAAAGTTCAAGTGAAGAACTCATTTTATTCAACTTTGAATGTACTATACTCAATGTCCTGATGTAGCAATCATCATGCTCCCCCAGCTTTTCATATTTACCGTGTATGTTATCTTCTGAAACAACTGGAAGCTGTTTTTCAATTTCACATATTAGATTTATTAATAGCTGAAGGTCCTGGGATATATTTTCAATTTTGTACATATCAGGTTCACAAAAAGAACATGATTTATTAACAGGAAATTCAACTGATTTTGAAGTGTCATTATTTAAATTGTTCTTCATATAATCATATCTTACATCTAATACATCTGTTCCTTGCATTCCAGGCTTCAACTCCTCACTGGGTTTTGTCTGTGAAAGCTGTGATTTATAATACTCTACTTTTTTCAGTAATGAGTGATTTGAAGTATCCTTTTCTTCCAATTCTTGTCTCAGATTAAGATGTATTTTATTAGTGGCGTTTATCAACTCGTTCAATTCAGCAATCTGTTTCTCTTTAGACATCACAGCATTTTTGAGAGATGTGCAATCACTTGAAAGAGTTTGATGTTTTCTCTCAAGGGATGCAATAGTTTCTTGATACTGTAAGATATTTGACTCAGTAAGAAATAAGGATTTTTTTAAGTTTATTAATTCACTGTTCATCTCCTTTTTTACCTTTTCTGTTTGTTCATTTGTTGCTCTGTATTCATTGCAAAGGCTGTTACTTTGATCAAGCTTTCCCTTCAAATCAATTATGGATTTTTCCTTATTTTCTAATTCATATTTCATGCCAGTATACCTCCTCATAATGTGTGATAAATCAGCACGCAGTTTAGTGACCGCTGAGTCTATTTCAAGTTTTTCTTTTGTTGCTGCTGAAAGAGCTACTTCTAAAGAATTTTTCTCATTTTTTACATCCATCAAAATCTTTTCATTATTTCTTAATGCATCGCTTACATGTTTGTATGACATTTCTAAATGACTGAATTTGTTCTCCATAGTTTGGATACTAATTTCCTTTTCATTTAGTGTCTTCTGTAATGTCGTTACACGAGTTACTAAATCAGCATTTTGTTTTTCCAATCCTCGTATTCTGTCATCTCTATAATTTAATTCATTCTTAAGATGATCTATCTGTTTTTCTAAATCATGACCTTTTATATCTAGTTCACTGTTTTCCACATCTTCTTCTCCAACACTTATTTCATTTTTTGGAACACTGCCAGCCATTTTACCTTCTCCACCACTAATATTAGCTGCTTCCCTAACCAGAATATCAGCTTGCACATTTTCAAGTTTACGAAGAAGACTTTCTTTATCTCTTACTGTTTGTTGCTGTAAATTTTCTATCTGTTGACAGAGGTGAATATTTTCACCCTTCAGTTTCTCTACCAGATGACTGTGGGAAATAAAGTTTGTTTGAGCAGCCATTAATTCTTGCTGGACTTTTGCTTTGGAAGTCTGACATATGTGAAGCTGATCACGATACCAAGAAAGTGATTTTTGAGATGATTCTAAGTCATTTTTTATAGCCAAAATAGTATTTTCAGTTTTAAATTTTTCTTGTAACAAAGACTGAAATTCAAGGTGCATATCTGTAATCTTTGCTTTTAATCCGGTGTTAGCAGAAACTTTAGATTCAAACTCTACTTGAAGCTCTTGCAATTCAATCCTAAGCCTTTCATTTTCTGTTTCCAAATCTTTAATTTCCTTATGACAATTTTCTTTCTCAGAAATTGAAAATTCTATCTGTCTTTTCATTTCCCGATTTCTGTTATCCATTTCACAAAGACGTGTCTGAAGATTGTCATTTTCTGCATTCAGTCTTTCAATCTCTTTAAATAGTGATGAGGCTTCTAAGATTCCTTCAGAAACTTTCCTGATTCAAAAGATTTTAGCTTATTTATTAGTTCTTGTCGTTCCTTTCTTAAAATTTCAACATCTGACCCCGGCTTTCAAGGCGGCCCTCTACGTGTGCCTTCTGCCTTAGTATTTCCTGGCACTTTTCCTGCCATTTTAGAGTTAATTTGTTTTCTGCTTCAGATAATGATAGTTTTAACTTTTCCTTTTCAGTTAAAGCAACCTGTAATTCTTCAAGAAGCCTGCGGACCTGACAGTCTGAAGATACATTGCTGTAACTTAAGGGCAATTGTTGTTCATTTTCTTTAAACTTTTCACTAGCCTCTCTCTTAACAGAACTCTTCTGTGATGAAATATTTTTATTTTGGAGTAACATACTCTTGATATTATATAGTTCATCTGCATATCCACTTACATCAGAAAAAGTTGAAACAGTTTCAGCTTCAGAAGCATTAGACTCCAAATCAAAATGAGATGAAGAAATGGAAATGTTTGAAACACTATCATGTCTTTTTCTTGGTGTTTTCAAACTCAATATTAAGTGATCTTCATTTTTAGGTGTAGAATTGGTAATGCTAGAACAGAGATTTTTACTGTCAGAACAGTAAGCTGCATCTCCTAACTGTGTAAATTCATTATTGGATTCTGATGAAATGGTAGTCAAGGCATCCAGGCAGTTCAGTGGTGAAGATGTAATAGATATGTGATTTGATGCACTTGCAAATTCATGAAAACTGTTATTTCCCTCTACATTATTGGAATTTCTCAAATATGAATGTATTTTTGTCAAGCAGTTATCCTTATTAGAAGAGTATTTATTTGAAAAATAATGTAAATCATCTTGTAAAGCTGAGCTCTTAATGCTGTTACTAATTTTCTCCATATTTAAATCTCGTTTTGAACCATACGCATGCACTTGGGGTAGGACAGTATCATGCACTGCATGTATGTTGACAGTAGCTTCATTCTCTGAAACATGAAGAATACTAGCATTAATGTATACATTAAGATACCAAAGAAATTGTTGCTGAGATACCAATCATATTTCATATATACACTGCAGACTTACCAGCTTTCACCAGATCTGGAAGCTTTGGTTTCGGTCTACTTCCCAAAGTATATTTGCTATGAAAGAAATCATAACCACAAAAGTATGTCTCATTCTTAGTTAAACCAAAACTCTTATGAGGTGATGTGATGCTTTCCTCTTCATTATTGCTTATTTTCTAAAAAAGTTTACATGAAAATAAATGAATATAACTCAGATAAACGAATATCACTCAAATAATTCTCACAGAGAAGAAAGAATGCTTAGCAATACAATTAATTTAGAGACAGAGAAACCAAAACAGTCATATTATATCACAACACAAAATAATAAATGGTTTTGTGAATAAACAAATTATGTCTTCTTTTTGTTAGACTCATGGAGCAATTTTGTATCAAGGTTTTTCTTTAAAGTAATATCTTGAATATTAAGGATTTTTTCAGAGACAGTACAACTTTGTGATATTATCCATCAGAGTCAAGTAAGCTTAATGGCACATAAGCTTGATATTATACTTTTTGTAGATAGGTGAGAAGGTGTAAAAATCTACTTGAAAATCACATTCATGATAGTTATCATGCCTACTCATACAATAATATTGTCCCCATTATACCAAACCAACTCAAACTTCATCCTCACATCAATATAATCCTACTGAGGTTAGTAGAGCTCCTTCTTAAAAACCACAGCCACAAGAATGTTTCTATTGTGTAGGTAAATTTCATTGGAATTTTTTTGGCAACACTTAATCCCTAATAGTTTCACTCCTTCATGATCTACTTTTGTGATTTACAAATTTTATTTTTAAATTCGTTCAACATTTTTTGTAAATTACTCATCACATCCTTTGGTAACTTATTCCAATCCCTGACACCCTTACTCACCAAAGGAAATTTTCCCACTTCCTTTTGCATAAAAGCAAGTGCAAGCTTGTGCCCACGGACATCATTTCCCTTCCATGCACCGCTACTAATTATTTTACCAATATCCTTTCAAGCCCTGCCTTGTAAACTCCCATAACTCTCTTCAACCTCCTCCTGTCTTCCAATGACTCCCAATAAAGCTCCTTTATCTTATCGGTTACTGAGTGGGTCCTGCCGTAATTTCCACAAACAAATCTAGCTGCTCTTCTTTCCACACTCTCCAACTCCTGTATTTGATAACCAAAATGTGGGTCCCATACTACACCACCATATTAAATCAATGGTCTGACCAAAGTTTTGTAACTCATTCCTTGGTACATCCTCTCATCACACTCTCTGGCAAATGAAGGATTTTGTAACATTTTCTTACCACCTGTCCAATGTGTCCTGCCCAGTTGAGTTTATTATCAAACATTATGCCAAGATGTTTACACTTCAAGCCTTCACCAAGCAATTCTGTCCCCACCCAATAATCAGAAACAATCTGTGTACATAATAAGCTGACTCTTCTTGGCATTTATCTTCATTCCATGTTGACCTATCCATATAGATATTATATCCAAGTCACCTTTCAGCTGTTTACAGTTTTCTTCAATTTTGATCCTATTATATACCATTATGTCATATGCAAACAACCTAAATTCTGACTGTAAATCACCAACATAAACCTTCATTAGAATGATCAATAGCAGTGGTCTCAATACACTACCCTGTGGCATTCCCGTATTCACTTCAACCTCTTTTAAAACTGCATGTCCTGCTTTCCGCCTTTTAAGAATGCCTTTACCCTGAAAATCACTTTTTCATCCAATAGTTTTCAAGTTATTTAATACCATTTTGTGCACCACTCCGTCAAATCTCTCCATCTGATATTTGCATGAATATCTCTGCCTAATGCAATGTTGACAATTTACAAACCAGTTTCCTTCCTCACAGACATTTCTGATATAGTTGCATATCAATCTCTCCATCATTTTGCCTATCAATGATGTCAAACTAATCGGCCTGTATTTCTCAACCCCATTCATTGCCCCTTGTAACAGCACTCATACCTGAACTTTACGTAGAATTGTATTTAATGAAGTATCTGTAGTGAGCTAAAGTTTGCTTGAATATGATCTGGTATGTTTGTTTTGAAATTTCTTGTAAATCAGTGTATATAGACTTTATTTTATGAGAAGAAATTGTTTAAAGCCCATTTAATATGTTTAAGAACAGAATTGTGCAAGAGAATTGCTTAAATGTGTGTAATTACAAGTATTAATGCAAGTTACAATGTCTACAGGACAATTTTCTACAGTTTAAAATGATTTCTGTAAATAATTTTGTGTTTAAATATTTTTAATTTCCATTTCTGACTATTTTGTAATGATGTTAAGTGATTATGTATTAATTTTGATTGTTTTTAATATGTTTAATTGTTTGAGTAATTGTTAATGTTCGAGAAATATCTCGCGGAAGCTTTTGAAGTGTTCAGGAAATTTTGATAGAGCCTACATAAAGAAATCAGCAGAAGGACAGTTAGTTTTATACAGATTCACTTTGCAACTGCCAAGGACTGAGTTAGTAGTATCTCTGGATTGTATCTTTGCATGTAAACAATATCGCTGACATTGTTTTCAAAATAAACAGATGTGAAACTGAAATTTATGGTGGACTACTTAATTAATTACTATATTAGTTAATCAACCACAAAGAACCTGACACCCTCCTTTATGAACAGGTATTAATATTGCTCTTTTCAGTCTGATGGTAAGCAGCAAGATTCTAGACTTATTTTAAATTAAATTTCAAGGGAAGGTTCAATATTGTATCCCATTATCTTTAATAGATATGTAGTAATATTATCAACACCAGTCCCTTTTTGCCTTTCTAGGTTTATGAGTTCCTTCATTTCCTGAGGATATATTTCAAGCCTTGTATTTTCCTCATTTCTATCTATTTGGACACACTCGTCATATTTATTCCCTCCCATCCTAGGATGATAGACTTCTTCTCCATTCTTACCTACAATTGTATGATAACTTTCCCTTCCTTCCAGTTTTCTAACTTAGCCATTGCAATTTCCAGATGTACGAGGGTCGATCAAATGTAACTGAGTTCAATAATGGTCCAAATGGTCACACACTTCTAAACATGTTTGTTGGGGATATTAGGTGTGGGGAGAGTGATTGTTGGTCTTATCATGTGAAATCAGCAGTACAGCTAACAATGTCGGAGTATGACGTGCACCCTTAAATTGCGAAACGTGTAAATTTCTCACTTGTCAAGGCAAGAAACCAATTCAAATTCTATGCTGATTAAAGACACTGTGTGGAGCTCGTACACTGTCAAAGACACATTTGTTTTGCCTGGCATGAGGAATTCCTGAAAAATGGTGAAGAGGTTAAAAATGAGAGTCACTGACATGCATTACAGAGCAGAACATTTGCACAATTTGTGACTTTATTTTGCACATTGATTTTTTGCAAGGCTGTTGCACCATCAATGCACCATACTACTGCAACCTTTTGGATGAAGTTAAGTTTGCTTATTGACGAAAAAGATGGGACAAGCCGATAAGAGATGTGATTATTATCCACAACAACGCTCGGCCACACACTGCAGTTCTCACCCAAGGAAAATTGGATAAATGTACTGGACTTCCCTTGATCATCCTCCTTACAGCCCTGACCTATCAGCCTGAAATTTTAATCTCTTTGGACCACTGAAAGAAGCACTGGAAGGCCAATGATTTGAAGACGACGGAGGGCTTCGTGCGCAATTGGCTACTGATGCAATCCCCTTCCTTTTATGATGACAGCTTCAATAAGCTTGAGATATGCTGGGAAAAATGTACTTATAAAGCAGGAGATTATGTTGAGAAATAATATGTACTTGGTTCATTTGCTATGGTTTTTTTTTTGTGTCTAAAATAAGTCCTGTTTATAGTTGATCATTCAGTGGACGCCCTGTAAATATTTCCTTCCCTTTTCTTATTATCTCCTTGAACTCTTCCCACTTCTCCTCCACTGTACTTGTGCTATTCTTCCATTTGCTGAATCTTTCCCTGAAATGTTTCTTCAATTCTAAAACTTATGCCATTTTCTAATTGTACCTATTTCCCAATTCAATTTTGGGCACTGGCTTACTAAACCCCCTGATATTCATCAGAAATGTGTTGTGATCATTTATTCCTTCTGTTACTTGAAACCCATTAAGATTTTCATCAGGCTTTATAGCTATGTCAACACTTGTTCAACTTTTAGTCGTCAGAGGCATGCGTCATATTGCACGGGGTAGAGGCTCGAAAGGCATGCGTCAGGGGCATGCCCGAGATCCTCAATTCGTTCAACAAACCAGGAGGCACGGCGTATTGCAAGCATTTCCAGGTGAAGTGGATTCTCGTGCGTCTCCGCTTGCAATATGTTGCTCATTCTAGTAAGCTTACACAATATCGCGGCACTTTTGTGACGTTGTTTCGTAGGTTTTTTGGTCATTCATTTAAGTGATATAATTATAACACAGTATTTAGTAATTTTTTGCATCATTTAAAATCAATTAAAGCTTATTTTAATTTATATTTTGCATTGATTGATTGTTGTGAAAATTTTTGACAGTGTAGGATTGTTTGTTTTGCACAGATTCTTGAACTAAAATTTGGCGCAGGGCGCGTAATATTTAGTGTGCAGTTGTACAGTATATTCACGTAGGTAATATTTAATCTCGTTTAACGTATGGATTCAAGCTTCATCATATACTTAGTATACCAATAGACAGATTTAAGCAGCACTAAGTAGCTATCATATTATTCAGTAACAGTAAATAACATTTGTTGTAATAAGCAGTCAGATGCATTTACGCATATATGTGAAATTATTAATGAACATTCTGAATAAACAAGTCATTTGTACAGAGGCAGCCTGTCATCTATTTAAAAATTTCGGGAAGTTCAGATTATTCATTGGAATGGAATATTTTCTGTTAAACGATGTCAATTGTATGGTTACATCATGCCAGCTGCGAAACTGCAACATTTTTTATGAGGTCAAATATAGATTCAAATTTTTCATATGTGGTTTAAAATCAAGGGGCTTTAATTTAATTTAATTACAATGGAGCACAGGCTCCGGTGGCAAATTACCTAACACACCCATCCTCCCCCTATCCTGCACCCACCTACATTTGCCCTCTACAAATTTTATCTTTAAATTCTTTCAAAGTTTTTGGTAAATTATTCATCATTTCTCTTGGTAACTCATTCCAATCGCTGACACCCTTACCTAAAAAAGAGAATCTTCCCACACCCTTGTGCCTGAAATCGAGTGCCAGCTTGTGGTCATGGTCATCTTTTCCATTCCATGCACTACTTTTCATACCTATTGCAATATATTTCCATGCCTCATTGCCAGTATATGCCCTGTACTCTCCCATGACCCTCCTCATCCTCCTCCTGTCTTGCAATGAATCCCATTCCAGCTCCTATATCATATCCTTCACTGATTGCGTTCTGCGATTATTTCCAGAAACAAATCTAGCAGCTCTTTTTTGCACCCTCTCCAACTCTTGTATTTGATATGTAAAATGAGGGTCCCATACACAATGAACAAGTAATTAACTCAATCAACATCTTTTTAATGCCTTATAATCTTAACTTACTTATTGCTAAGCACGATTTTCTTGGATCAAGAACAGTTCGTTCTAATATGTTAGATATACACGCAAGGGCGTATACAGGATCAGAACTGGGGGGTGGGGGGGGGGACGCAACATCTTAATTAGGGGCTGGGGAACTCACATTTTTTCAGAGGAAGTGTGGTGGTGAACTGAAACATGCCGATTTCTTACAAAATAAAACTCAAACCTATTTAGGGAACTATTTAGGGAATTTTTTTTTATTATTGATTCACATAGTAATCCAAGGACCAACTATGCAGTTAATCAAGATCGTAACTCAATTATAGTTTTTTATGTAAACCTTAATCGTCTCCGATTCTCAGAAAAATTTTCAATAACTTTATTAGTCAATATCTCACGGTGTACTTTCACGAAATTTCGATGCACACTCATCAGGCATAATCCACTCAATCTTTCCTCTCTCATTGTACTCCTGAGCCAGTTCTTCACTCGTCGAAGCGTACTGAAGGCAACTTGATTTTTTTTCTAAGGGGGGAGGGCAGCAGCCCTCCTCCCTGCCCCTCGCAAGATACGCCCATGTGTACACGGGTAGGTAATATGCAGGTTTCTTTCTTCCAGAAACCAAATTTATTGAAGTGTGCTATACTCGGCAACATTTTCCAGATACATCTCGAGCTGAAAATGTTCATGTTATATCATTAGCAAGCAGTTATCTCGCCATGCTATACCACCTGTTGGTGATATAAAATACGAATTCATCTTGTCTCCGGGAAGCATTCAAAGAATGTCTTTGAGGAATTCTCCGAAGTGGGGTGAAGCCACTGTCATTTGCGGTAATTCCGCGCCAAGTTACAGGAATACTAGTTCCTGTGCTGGCATCTTCACTATCCAAAGATCACACTGGGCAGTAAAATCTTGTAGAATCCGGCTGCATACGAATGAAATTGTGCAAATATAAGACTATGTCTACAATCGTGTTTTTAACTTGGATTTCAGTTGGCTTCCGGAAAATTCGGAAAACGGAAGCAAGAGAGCCCACGGCTTTTTTAACCATGAGCCTTGCTCTAACAGCCTATAATTGGAAATCCTTTATGGCAATCCTTCATCCAAATCAACTTTATATGGTTTAGTTAGATGAGATGTCAAACGAAAGGCATTCTCGGTAACCACCTGTATTTCGTTAATATAATATTGGATCATCCATCTAGCTGCGGCTACACCAGAACACTGAGGGGCATGCCTCATGAGGTGTGGATGTGGACACTAAAAGGCATGCCTCCTGAGGTGTGCCTTTAGGGCATGCCTCAAGAGGAACATATTGCAAGAGGAAAGGGCAAGAGGAAAAGGCGAGTTGAAAGGGAAGAGGCACAAGTGTGGACATAGCTTATTAGAAAGGTATCCAGCGTGTTTGGCCCCGTTGTGTTCTGTTCTATCACTTATGCAAAGCATCCTTTCCTTACATGGGTGCCGGCAGGGT